>CAUYRH010071161.1:0-21701 GCA_963574655.1 Perodicticus potto | reverse complement strand
GTATGATTTTCAGTTTTCATTCAGCCATAGATGCACACTTATGTTGTTTCCAGATCTTGGCAATTGTGAACAATGCTGCAATAAACATGGAAATGCAGATATCTTTTTGATTTATTGATTTTGATTCCTTTGCACATATATCCAGAAATGGAAATGCTAGGTCATTTGGTAGTTTTATTTTTAGTTTTGTAAGGAACTTCTATCCTATTCTCCATGGTGGTTGCACCAGTTTACATTCTCACTAACAGTGTACAGGGTTCCAACTTCTCTACATCCTTGACAACACTTATCTTTGATGATGTTGTTGATAATAGCTACCCTAACAGTTGTGATATAATTTCTCAGTGTGGTTTTCATTTCCATTTCCCTAATGATCGGTGATGTTTAGAATTGTTTCATATTGGCCATATGTATGTCTCCTTTGTAGAAATATCTATTTAATTTTTCCCAATATTTAAATTTAATTATTATTTTTCTTATTATTATTTTCCTATTGAGTCATAGGAATTCCTTAAATATTATGGATAGTTGTAGGAGTTCCTTGGGTATTTTGGAAATTATTTCTGTGGTGTAAATATTCCAATCAAGGCCAATTTTAGAGTACTAGCTCAAGACCACTGAATTTTGTGTTCAGAAGAGATGTGCAAGATTGGCTCTTATAAACCAGTTTATGCTGGCCCCTGCATCCTATTGCCTTGAGCACTGACATTTGACATCGGGTCTTTATCCTATTGTCCATTCCCCATTACAACAGACATGTAATAGCTAAAATAAGAAAGTTAAATTAAAAAGCTTCTTCTCAATACTCAAAATATCATGAATGTTATATCAATCAGGTTGATAAAAATAACCCCGATTGTATGTGAAGCCTGCACACTGTACTCCATGACTGAACTATTGTACACAGTTATGACTCAATAAAAAATAAAAAAAAATAAAGTATATAGGAGTATGTGCATATGTTATATGCAAATATACGTGTATTACACCATTTTATATAAGGGCCTTGAGTATCTGTAAATTTTGGTATCTACATGAGGTTCTGGAACAAACCCCCTGTGGATACCAAGGAATGACTATAGGGGAATTAAAACACTAATGAATAAAGTTCTTCCCAGTGGGGGGGGGGAAGGATCATTGATCTAAATGCATAACTTAAATATATGAAACTTCTAGAAGAGGAAGTGATAAACATTTTCTTAAAGAACTAGAGAGTATTTTAAGCTTGTGGACGATATGGTCTGTGTTACAACTATACGACTCTGTCCTTCTCATGCAGAGGGGGCTGTAGGAAATAAATTAATAGATATGGCTATACTCCAGTGAAACTTCATATATGAAAACAGGCAACTGTTCTCCAGGCCATAGTCTGCTGATCTCTGTTGTTGAAGAAAATAGGATAAAAATCTTTGTGACCTTGAGAGAGTCAAAGATTTCTTAGAATCACGTCTCAGCTTTTTGGCTAAGATCAAGTGTAGATTTCTTAGATATGACACCCAAAGCAAGATGCCTACACTTGGAGAAAATTTTTGCAAAGCATGTATTTGAGAAAAGGCTTGTATCAAGAATATACAAAAGATTCTCAGAATTCAATAATCATTCTTCAGGTCATCTATGGCGGTTGAGCTAAAAGGAAAAAAAAAGACAAAACTCAATAAGAAATAACCGAATTAATAAGTGGACAAAATGTTTGAACAGATATTTCACCAAAGAGGATATAGAGATAGAAAAAGCAGGACCGGGCGCAGTGGCTCACGCATGTCATCCTAGCACTCTGGGAGACCGAGGTGGGTGGATTGCCTGAGACCAGCCTGAGCCACAGCGAGACCTGTCTCCTAAAAAGAATAAAAAATAGCTGGGAGTTAGGTGGCAAGTGCCTATAGTCCCAGCTTCTTGGGAGGCAAGAGAATTGCTTAAACCCAAGAGTTTGAGGTTGCTGTGAGCTGTGATGCCATAGCACTCTACCAAGGGCAATAAAGAGTGAGACTGTTAAAAAAAAAAAAAGTAGCAAAAAGCCCAGGAAAAATGAGCAACTTCACTGGTCACTAAGCTAGTGCAAGTTAAAACCACAGTGAGGTACTATTACTCACTGAGTAGAGTGACTAACATTAGGAAAACTGACTATACCAAATTTTGGGAAGGTTGTGAAAAAATTAGAACTTTTTTTTTTTTTTTTGGCGGTTTTTGGCTGGCGCTGGGTTTGAACCCGCCACCTCTGGCATGTGGAGCCAGCGCCCTACTTCTTTAAGTGACAGGTGCCGCCCCGAAATTAGAACTCTTATTCACTGTTGATGGGAATTTGAAATGGTATAACCACTCTGGAAACAGTTTGAAAGATGTTCCCTATTACATACAAACTATTTCATAAAATCATAAAATGAAAATTTTTTCAACTCATTTTATATGTTAGTATAAACTTGCTAGAAAAGTGCAACAAAAGAAAATTATTTACCAATGTAACTTCTAAACATAGATGTGAAAACTCAAATAAAAATACGGGCAAAACAAATATGGCTCACTCTATTTTTAAGAGATGGCGTTTCCTTTGTTGCCCAGGCTAGAGTAAGCGTAGTGACACCCTCAGAGCTCACTGTGACCTTGAACTCCTGGGCTCACTTCCTCCTGCCTTAGCCTCCTAAGTAACTATGACTATATGCACATGCTGTCATGGGCAGCTAATTAAAAAAAATTTTTTTTGTAGAGATGAGGATCTCCCCATATTGCTCAAGCTGGTCTTCTGGCCTCAAGTGGGTCTCCTGCTTTGGTCTCTTTGAGATTATAACTATGAACCACCATGCTGGGCCTATGTGACCATGTAGGGTGCCCAGGAATGCCAGGGTGGTTAAAGACAAAACTGTTAATTAAATTTACTCCATTGGTAGATTAAAGGCAAAAAGTCACATAATCTTATTAATAGTTACAGCAAAAGAAAGCAACCAGTCAAACAGAAAGCATTTACATTAGATAAATTTCAATACTCATTCTTGGGAAACTCAGAAAACTAGGATGGGAAAGAGCATCTATCAAAACATGACAGTGAACATTTTTCAGAGTAAAACTTTGAAAGCATTGTTAGGCCTAAGACAAAGATGCCTTTTGCTTCTACTGCTGTTTAATACTCCCTTGTATTAAAACCAGCTGGACCAAGGAGCAAGTAGGTGAAGAATGACAAGGAAAAGTCAAAATTGTCTTTAATTGTAGATGATGTGATTGTCTATATGGCAAATGCAAGAAAATCTGCTCTTGAACTATTAGAAGCATATGACAATTCAACAAAATTGCTTGACATAACACGGTAAAATCAATGGCATTCTTGCTGAACAGCTATACCAACTAGAGCCTGGAAGAAGGGACAGAAACCATTGGCTGTAGCAGTAAAATCTATAAGGTACTTAAGATTAAATTTAACAAAAGATGTACCAGCACCTTATGGAGGAAGTAGAGGAGAGTGGCTTGGTGGTTCAGAGAAGCCTGGTTTCAGATTACAGCACTACTATTGGGTGGCATGGGTGGCTCAAGGAGTAGGGTGCCGGCCCCATATACCAGAGGTGGTGGGTTCAAACCTGGCCCCGGCCAAAAAAACAAACAAAAACTGCTCTTGCAGTATTGCTTCTTGACTTGGGTATTTTTTTTTTTTATTTTTTTTGAGACAGAGTCTCAGTCTGTTGTCGAGCTTAGAGTGCCATGGCCTC
This sequence comes from Perodicticus potto, assembly GCA_963574655.1. NCBI lineage: Eukaryota > Metazoa > Chordata > Mammalia > Primates > Lorisidae > Perodicticus > Perodicticus potto. Next base: position 18,009 of record CAUYRH010071161.1, on the reverse strand, counting down.
AGCCTACCTCACAGCAACCTTGAACTCCTGGGCTCAAGCTATCTTCTGCCTCAGCCTCCCAAGTTGCTAAGACCACAGATGTGCACCACCATGCCCAGCTAATTTTTCTATTTTTAATAGAGATAGGGTCTCACTTTGCTGAGGCTGGCCTCAAACTCCAGAGCTCAAGTGATCCTCCTGCCTTGGCCTCCTAGAGTGCTAGGATTACCAGGTGTGAGCTGCTGTGCCTGGTCTTTTACTTGGTTAATTACTCAATCATTCATTCAGTTTCCTCATTTGTAAAGAGGAGATAATAATAATTTCTACCTCACAGGGAAGTTAGAAAGATTAATTAAGTTAAATATAAAATGTTTACAATGTAGCTGGCACATAATAACTTCTATATAAATGGTTGCTATTATTATTATGACAAAAATTAAGAAATTTAATTGAAAGACAAGAAAGAAGACCTGAATATAAATAGAGATAGACCATATCCATGGAAAGGATGATTCAATATTAGAAAGATGTTAATTTTCTCCTGGTCAATTACATGCTCATTGCACTTCCAATGAAAATCCAGTAAAATTTTTAATGGGATCTGAAAAACTGAAAATTTATGTAGAAAAACAAAGGTCTAAGCATAGCCAAGACAATTTTGAAGATAAGCAAAGACCATGTCATTTAATCTACTTGATATGGAAAAACCAACGAAACAGGACAGAGAGTCCAGAAATAGACCCACACATATATGGGGAATTGGTATGGAAGAGAAGTGGCATTATGGTACAAATCAGTGGTTAAAGGATGGATTATTCAATTAGTGATTTGGATATTGGGGCCTTCATATAGAACGGCGGTTCTGAACCTGTGAGTCGCGACCCACGGGAACTGTATTAAAGGGCTGCAGCGTTAGGAAGGTTGAGAACCACTGATATAGAAAAATTGTATAATGAGATCCCTACTTACCTCAACAGAACAACATACTAGTGTATGTTGTTGATGATGATAGCTGTTATTAGTATTATTGATGCGGTGGCTTGTGTTAGGAAGTATTTGGTTGCGGCTTCTGTCGATCGTGGTATTGCTTTTCTGATAAGGATGGGAGAGATTGCTAGTATGTTTATTTCTAGTCCCATTCAGGTTAGGAGTCAATGGGAGCTGATTATTGTAAGGATTGTTCCAGTGAATAGGGTAAAGTACACTAGTAGAAGAACACTTGGTTTGATTAGTACGGGAAGGGTATAAACCAACATTTTCGGGGTATGGGCCCGATAGCTTATTTAGCTGACCTTACTTTTGTAGGTCTTGGTGTAGTGGGTAGCACGAAGAATTTTGAATGCTTAGGGGTAGGTTCAAGTCCTATAGTTCTGGAAATAAGAGGGTTTTCACCTCGATTATTTACTCTATCAAAGTAATTCTTTTGTCAGACATATTTCTATTTTTGTGGTGCGATGCTGGCTGAATGGGTGGAGAGGCATATCATATACACAGGGCTAGTCTTAGGGGAAGGAAATTTTTTCATAGGAGGTGCATGAGTTGGTCGTATCAGAATCGGGGGTAGGATGCTTGAACTCAGAAAGGTGGCTGTTAGAAGTAGGGTTTTTAGGGCAAAGTTTGTTGAGAATGTTTCTGGGGAGTATATATTGTTGAATGTACTTAGAAAGATTGTAGTTGTTAGTAGAGCAGTTATTATGATAATGTTGGTGTATTCAGCTATGAAGAATAGAGCGAATGGTCCTGTGGCGTATTCTACGTTAAAGTCTGATACTAGCTCCGATTCTCCTTCTGTTAAGTCGAACAGAGCTCGGTTTGTTTCTACTAGCGTTGAAATGGATCATATTATTGCTAGGGGATGACCTTTATCATGCAGAGGGGAGAGAAGTGTTGCTCAAACAAGAGGTCTGAGTAAAAGGCAAAATACTGAAAAGAGAACTATCGATACACTTCCTGTAACAAAATTATCAACTTTTCTAGGACAAAAGTACCACTGAGTTCAGAGAAAAGCAGCAAATTAGAAGAGAATGTTTGCAGGGTAACCTGGTTTCTTGTACCCTCAATGAATCCCTAACAATAAAAAAAAAGACTTTATCCAGAAAAAAAATAATAATTAAAACAAAAAAAAGAAGAAGAGAATGTTTCTATGCACACAAGCAGAGGTTGAATAGTACGATTACATAAACGCTCCAGGAGACCAGTAAAAAGAGTCAAACCACCATCATGGAAGAGGAAATTCCAATGGCCAGGTGGAAGGATGCTGACCCACACTGGGAATCAGGAATTACAAATTAAGCAATTGCCACACCTCAGCTAGCCCATCTACTCCACATGAATTCAAATCTATTCCAAGTGTCCCTGAGAATGTGATGCACTGCCGCAGGAGTGGAATTGTTTGGCAACAAGTAGGAAGTATGTACATAAACCAGTATGTTTGCCCCAGAATGAATGTTCCCCATGACCGAGTAGTCTCCCCACCACCTGTGCATTCTAGGAAACCCTTACTCTTGGGTCTAGGGAACTAGGTAAAAGGGCAGCACCACAGCGGTGTTGGAAATCCCCAAAGGTTGGAATCAACCTAAATATCCTTCCAGGTGGGCGGGGATAGGGTGGGAGAAATAACAAATTAGTTGTAGTCAATGCTTTGCAGGCGAATGTTTTACCACCTGCTTTCTAGGGGAGTAAAAGCCTTCATTTGTAGCATGTTCTGATTTCTGGGATGTAAACTACTCCACCGTGGCTGATTTCTAGCTGCCTCCATGACATCACTGAACACAGAGAGGGGAAAACATGAGAATAATCCGCTCTTGCGAGAAAGTCCTTGGAGCAGACTCCAGCATAACATTGATTGTTTTCCTTCCGCATTCAAGATAAATGAAGAAACTAGGATAGGGCTGAGAAAATAATGCTTAGGAAAAAAAATTGGAAATATGATGTGATCAATATGGTCATGTTTACATAAATTTCAAAATTACATGAAATTACATAATGCATACACATGCATCAAAGAATACAACATGAATGGGAAAAAAACCCAACAATTGGGGGATAATGTTTGTTTTGGGGAAGAGAAAAGGAAGGTTAAGATGAGGAAGGGATGTAAAGGAACTTTAGCTGTATGTATGTGGTCTCATTTCTTAAAGATAAATTCCTGAAGCAGAGTGAGGCATGGTGGTGCAAGTAGTTGTGGTCCCAGCTAGTTGAGAGGCTGAGATGGGAGGATTGCTTGAATTCAAGGCTAGCCTGAACAACATAATGAGACCCTCATCTCAAAAAAATTGAAAAGAAAAAAGAGCTAATAGGCGGCACCTGTGGCTCAAAGGAGTAGGGCACCGGCCCCAGATGACAGAGGTGGCAGGTTCAAACCCAGCCCCGGCCAAAAACTGCAAAAAAAAAAAAAAAAAAGAGCTAATAAAGGGATCAATATTCAAAAGGTAGCAGATTATAATATATTCTAGTCTTTCTTTATTTGAAATATGTTATTTCATCAAATAAAATACAAAAAATAAATAAGGCAGGTGGCGCCTGTGGCTCAAAGGAGTAGGGCGCCAGCTTCATACGCCGGAGGTGGCGGGTTCAAACCCAGCACTGGTCAAAAATCACACACAAAAATAAATTAAATAAATAAATAAAGTATGACCTTGATTGTGTAAAAACTGAACTCTCCCTTAAAAAGGCCCTAGAATGATGTACTCTAAAAGGCTTTCAGCAATTATGTTTGGATTCAGGACCATAACTTTGCTATTTTCCTTTATTTCTGAATTTTCTATCACCAGTCGGCATTACATGTACAATAGCAGAAAATCACTAACTTTGTGGGTGTTGGGCCAGACCATGTCTCTGGGCCCTTCCACACAGACTTCACCATTTGATGGGTCTGGGCATATTTCAGAATTCCAAGACATTCTTCACCCAGGACCATGGTGACCTAGACTGGGGTAGGGGTAAGCGGATTTTTGTCTTATCATTTCATTGGAGAAAAGGTCCATCCTGGCCCTGTTAACTGCCAGCCTCTACCAGGTAAGACAGATGGTTCAAAGGGGTGGAATGAACTGAGCCAAGAAACCTGCCTGGAAGCTCAGCCCTGGGACCTGGGTGATCGCAGAGAGAAACAGTGACAGAGAAAGAGTGGCATTTGCACCAGCTGGTGTGGCTCATGCTGTAAGCTCTGGATTCCCACAGACCTGGGTAAACCTGAGCATTGCCACTTAGAAGAATGACTCAGCACTTGTGTTTTCATTTCTACCATGGGTACTGTGGTGGACGGTGTTAAGGTGAAAAATATTTGCCCTGGAGGCAGATTGCACTTCTCTGCTCTATTGAGGTCATGTGGCCATGTGACCTGGAGTGTGCTTCCCTGCCCTTGTTGAACTTGTGTGACTTACTTGGGCCAGTGATGTTCTGTTACGTATTTGGGGCTGCTCCATCAGCCAGGATCCTGGAGAGAAAATAACAGAGGCCAGAGCTGCAGCCAACATGTGGTGGACACGCAGTGCGAGTGAGGAATGGGCTGTCTGAGCCATTCCTGGAGGGCTGGGCATTGCTGCGATGGAACCTGGTTCATTCTGGCTGAGGTGGTTTCTCACATTTTGAGGACAAAATGAGACCTCATACGTGCTTAACCGCCATCTGACAGGGGCGGGATACAGCAGTCAGGATAGGTGAAAGTGTGCTGTGGTGGTAAATAACCCACACATCTCAGTGACCGGGCACATGACATGTTTGCTTCTTACTCTCCCTACACATCTAATTACAGATCCTATTATCTGCAGTCATTTAAGGACCTGACAGAGGATCTGTCTTGACGGGCGCTTTTTCAGGATCCTGAGTCAGAAAAAATAAAAGAATCTGGCAAGCCACACAGAGGTCCTTAAACCGCCAACTCAGAGCAGATACTAGCACTTCCCTCCCCCGATGCCATGCAAACCGTGTCTCAGGTCTATGGCTAATGTTAAAAGGGATGGGGACGTGCCAATGTCCCCTGGGCACAGAAGGAGGCAACATGCAGGATGAGTGTGGTCAGCACTGGTGACCTCCTCTATGGCCATTCGATGAATGCTGGCTGCCACCAGAGTCATCATTAATCTTGACATTTAGGCTATTTTCAAATGAACAAGAGGTGAGACACAGGGACGGTGTTCCAGGTGGCGGAACCGGTGTATGCTGATGTATGGAGTCTGGAAGGGTCTGCTCTGCTCAGAAAGTGCAGATATTCAAGGAGGAACCCGTGGGGCACACAGGGAACTGGCTGGTGACGCAGTCGGGGCCACGTCGTGAAGACCTTTGGATTGAGAGCCTTGAAACATTTGAAACAGGACAGGGAACGTGGGCCACATGAAGGAGGGATGAGGGTGAGGAGGCCGGCTCAAGGATGGAAGGGTTAGACAGCGTTCTGTGAACGAGAGACTGGCAGGGGACAGGCTGTGATGTGCGAGGGCAAGGGAGTCGGGATGGTGCCTGTCTAACCGGAGTGCTGACGAGGATGGCCAGGCCCAGTTTCTGGACAGATGCAGAGCTCAGTGCTAGAGGTGTGAATCACTAAAAATCACAGACAACTGTATCTCATTGAAGGAGGTTCTGTAGCGACAGGAACTCTCTTCTATTACCCCTTCAGTAAACTATCTGACATCTATTCCTGAAGCTAAACATGTACAGACCTGAGCACGTAGCGGTTCCTGGAACCACTTCCACCTGGATGCTAAGGCAGAGGAGCCTTGCAGCAGTCTCCAAACTGAAAAAAACAAGCTAAAAGCCCATAGACCAGTGGTCCTCAACCTTTCTAAAGCCTCGAGCCTTTAGTACAGTTCCTGTGGGTCGCGACCCACAGGTTGAGAACTACTGCCATAGACAGTAAGGTGATTTGCAGTGCATCCCACAATGGGGTATACAACAACAAAAAATGAATCAATTACAGCCACATATATATGTGTGTATATATGTAAATAGTAATGAGTAAATATCAGAAATGTAATGATGAGCAAAAGAAAGCAGATACAAAAACATTCCTGTGTTGTGATTCTATATACAAAGTCTCAAAGTGAGTACAGTGTAAGAAGTCAAGAAGGGGTTGACTTTGGGGTGATGTCTTAACAAAAATACTATAGTCTGGATGTCATAAGCCACAGTCACTTATTCCTCACAGTCCTGGAGGCTGTGATGTCCAAGGTGCCAGCAGATCTGATGTCTGGTGAGGGCCCACTTCTTGATTTGCAGACGGCTGTCTCCTTATCGTGTCCTCACCTTACGGGGTTCGGGGGAGGAAACGAGTTCTCGGAGTCTCTTTCTATAAGGGCACTAGTCCCCATTACAGGGTTCCACCCTCATGGCCTACTCACCTCCCAAGGACCCCACCTCCTAAAACCATCACACCAGAGGTTAGGCTTCAGCACATGAATTCTGGGGATCAAGTCAGTCTGCAACACATGGAGAAAGTGGGTAGTGAGGGAAAGCTTGGGAGGTTGGCAGTGCCCTCTTTCCTGCCTTAAGGGGTAGTTTACAAGTGTTTATTCTGTGATAGTTCTGTGGGTTCAACAATAAACTTTAGTGCATGTATTATTGCTTGGGCTACCATAACAAAATACCATGGACTAGGTGGCTTAAACAACAGAAATGTACTTTCTCACAGTTCTGCAGCCTGAAAGGTCCCAGATCAAGGTTTCTGGCCAACTGGGGTCCTGCTGCGGATCCTCTTCCTGGTTTGTAGGGGGCCACCACGTTGCTGTGTGCTCACGTGACCTCATGGCATTCTGGTCTCTTCTCTCTCTCTTTTTAAAAATTTTATTTATTTACTTTTGTAGAAACAGAGTCTCACTTTATCGCCCTCGGTAGAGTACCGTGGCGACACACAGAGTGCAGCAACCTCCAACTTTTGGGTTTAGGTGATTCTCTTGCCTCAGCCTCCCAAGTAGCTGGGACTACAGGCACCTGCCACAATGCCTGGCTATTTTTTTTGTTGCAGGTTAGCCAGGTTTGAACCCGCCACCCTCGGTATATGGGGCCAGTGCCCTACTCACTGAGCCACAGGCGCCACCCATTCTGGTCTCTTCTTAATCTCACTATGAAGACCCCACCCTCATTACCTCCTCTAACCCTAATCACCTCCCAAAGGCCCTGCATCTAAATTTGATCACATTGAGGGTAAAGCCTTCAAGGTATGAATGGGAGGGTGCAGGGGGACAGAAGCATAGTAAAATGCACTGTTGCGGGGGCCACTGGAATGAGTGGAACTTTTACAGCAGCTGAGAAGTGAGCACAGAGATGAGAATGGCCCTCAGGGTGGAAGCTGCTGAGAGGTCAGCTAAGAGAGGAAACAAGAAAGTCATTCTATGGCCAGGCGTGGTGGCTCACACTCGTAATTCTAGCACTCAGGGAGGCCGAGGCAGGTGGATCGCTTGAGTTCATGAGTTCAAGACCAGCCTGACCAAGAGTGAGAGCCTATCTCTAAAAAAATAGCTTGGTGTTGTGTGGGCCTGTAGTCCCACCTACTTGGAAGGTGGGCCAGACGATTGCTTGAGCCCAAAAGCTTGAGGTTGCTGTGAGCTGTGACGCCACGAAATTCCAACGTGGATGACAGAGTGAGACTCTGTCTCAAAAAATCACTCTACCCCCTGGAGAGACCAGAGTTTCCTGCTTTTGTTGGAGGGGTGGGATGGTGCTGAGATACTAAGTTGAAGCCACCATAAGGGAGCTAGGAGAAGAGGCAGAGGAGACAGCTCATGAGACACGACCTTTTGATACTTTGGTTGTGAAGGGGAGAAGACCAAGGTCCTGGCAGCCAGAAGGGACATGGAGTGGGGACAGTTTTTTTGCAGTTTTTTTGGCTGAGGCTGGATTTGAACCCACCACCTCTGGCATATGGGCCCGGCACCTTACTCCTTTGAGCCACAGGCACCACCCCCATGAGTGGAGACAGTTTTTTAATGTGAAAGAGACCTGAGCAGGCTTATGCTGTGGGGTGCATCTGGATGGATGCCAATAAACTTCACCTCGCCAAAGAGGTCCTCTCCACTCACCTTTATGAAATAAACACCACTACCAGGCATCTCCATTCCAGCACCCCACTTTCTCTCCTTCACCCATCATGACCCCCATACACATGCTCACTTCTTATTGTCTATCTTGCCCCACTAGGAGGTCAATGCCATGGGCACAGGGGCATTTTCTTTCTGCTCTAGTCTGGTTCTGGGTATATGCCTAAATGCAGTAGGTGCTTAATACACATTATGCAGTAGGTGCTTAATAAACATTTCTATGAATGAACGGAAGGATGGGAGGAGTACAGAGAGGGTGGTGGAGGGGACAGGATCCAGAGCTCAGGCATCTGCCCATGGGTGCCGGGATGCATGCACAGGTCCTACGTAGAGGATGAAGCAGTGATTGTGTGACTGAATGGTCGTGGGCAGGAGGTTGAGGGAGGGGCCTTGGCTCTGATTGGGGGTGGAAGGATTGAGAAGAATGGAGGATACAGTCCAGAAGAGTGGGAGGACAGTGCTCTGGGGTCCCCAGCCTAGCTCAGAAGCTGGTGAAAGTATAGATGGCTGTGCCACACCAGGGTGGGGCCGTTTTCACTGTGGTCCAGGGCATCTGGCATCTGAGTTGATGCCAGCATGGTGTGGGTGTTTGGGCAGAACTAACAGATGAAGAGGATGGGTGAGGGGACGTCCCCAAGATCCAAGGAGAAGGGTGAGGTGCATGCAGTAGGGTGAGGCGCAGCATGGTGATACCAATACAGATTCAAAGCATGTTAGGCCACTCCTGCCATTGAGTCCATTTAACAGGTGAGGTTGTGCTTGACCTGCACTGGGTCAGGACTTGGACCCAGCTTGTCTTCTAGAGCCCGAGGCTGAGCTAGAGAGGTGAGGAGGGTGTGGACGGAGTGAACTGCTGGGTTTAGGACGTGAGGTGTGAGGCCTGTGAGCAGACCACGTGAGAAAGTGAGAAGAGCATGCCAGGAAGATGGGGGGAGGGGCTGATGTGGCTGTCAGTCATCTTCCTATGAGGTAGAAAGTGAGTGACACCCCACAAGCACATCCCCAGGGCCCCTGCATTTACCTTTGAATGGGATGTGCACACCTGTGCATTGCTGGCTGGTTCCCCAGAGAAAAGGCTAAGCTTGGGACAGGTCAGGGCGCTTGTCCTGAGCTACTGAGCAAGCAGGTGCTGGCAGAGCCCCAAGCCTCCCAGATCCAGCCCTTTCTATTACACCCTGCAGGGTGCTGGCAGGGGAGGTGGTGGAGCTTTCCCCTCCTTATACATCCACTTGGGCATTTCTATGGAATGAAATCCAGCTCTAACCACAAAAACTCCCTCCCACTCCCCAGCAACACACCTCAGGGGGCGTCCATATCTGTCTTTCCCAGTCCTTCCCATAACCCCATCTTCTCTGCCCCAGCACCATCTGGACTCTTCTCCTGCTCCCACTGTGGGGGCCTGCCTGGAGTTCTCCAGAAACCAGCTGAGGGAAGTGGAGAGCACTATAGAATTGCAGAACGGATGAGTACCTTTAACATTTTGGACCCAAAGACCCCTGCAGCCTCAGTGACAACCCCCTTGCACTTATCCCCTACCAAGGCAAGCTCCAGCCTTCCTCCACCCCCCTCCCAAGGAGGTTTGGCTGAGGAAGGTCCTTCACCAATACCTCTGAAGCACCCACACACACATGCTCACTTTTTACTGAGCCTTGCTGGGGCCTTGCTCCATGCCTGGGACAGGGGATTCACCAGGCAAGGGGTTGTCTTAGAGGAGGTGACAGCAAATATATTTTGAGGGTCCACCATGTGCCAAATACTTGTGTATGATTTGGGGCACACTGATGAGAAGGGAGGGGGGAAGAAGTGAGGGTTGGGAAGAAAGGGTAGCTCCTGCTGGGCAGAAGCAGCCCTGGGCTGAGGGGAAGGAGGTCACTTCCAGCTTGGCTTTGGATGTCCCCAGCACTGGGTTCCTGTAACTTTGTGTCACCTCTTAGTGGAGAGGTGGCATGAGGAGAGAACCTAGAGCTGTGCCTGGTGGAGGCCACTTCACCTGCAGCCATTTCATCCAGTTCTGCCTTTAGGGTGGTGACCGCCACAGCCCACCCCCCAGCTTCTATACGGGGACCCAGCTATGCACTCCGGAGACCTCCATGAACTCGCTGAGCTCACCCCCTTCTACTAATGAAGGGGTCTACCGTCCCACCTCCCCTCCCCCGCCCCCAAGTCTCCCATTCTCCAGGTGCGCCCCTGTTAGCTGCACTCCCACCCTCTCAGTCCCTTTTGGTCGCCGCCTTTGGTCTGCCTCCTCCTCGATTTCTTGCACCCCGACCCCCATTGCCCATCTCTTCCACAACTGGAGCACCTAGGCACCCAAGGTTAGATCAGTACCCCTCCCCCAAGGCGCACCGAGGCACCAAAGGTGCCCACCGTGAGGCCCTGAGCACCGCGGCGAGGCCTCCGCTGGGGCTGCGGCTCCACCTGCAGGGTGGCTCCGAGGCGGCCGCGGGCCGCGGGGGCGGAGGAGCGGGCGGCGCGAGGGAGGGGCCTGCGACAGCGGCAGCCACGGCGGCGGCCGCCCCAGCCCGCGCAGCCCGGCTCGCTCGGCGCAGCGCAGCGCAGCGCCGCGCGCGTCCCCTCGCAGCCGCCGCCGCCGCCGCAGCCAGGCGCACCGGCACCAGCCGCCGCCGCCGGACGCACGGACGCAGCGCGCACGGGCCGGCCGGGATGCGCGCCCGGGCCCCGGCCCGCCCCAACCCGCGGCCGCCGCCCGCCCGCCGCGCGCTCCCCTAAGCGGGGCGCCAGCCCCCGGCCACCCCCGCCCGTTCCCGCCGCGATGCCCGCCCCCCGGGGCCCCGGCGGCCCGCGCCCCTGCTAGGCTGCGGCGGCATGGCCCGCGCGCCCGGCGCGACCTCTGCGGATTGCATCGGTGTGTGGCGGCGGGGCATGCCCAGGGCACCGGGCACGGCCTTCAATGGGCGAGGACACGGACACGCGGAAAATTAACCACAGCTTCCTGCGGGACCACAGCTATGTGACTGAAGGTAACGTACGTGTTGTCTGAGACCCCCTCCGGCCCGCCGCGGCGTGGGGATGCCGTCGCACCGAATGCCCTCCGAAGGTTTGGACCGCGCGATGTGTGTCGTGTCCCCCCCACCCTACCCCACCCCACCCCTAACTGTCCTGGGCCTCGGAGGGGGGGAGCCCGAGGGCAACAGACCCAGCTGCCCAGCGCCTGGCCAGGGCAGCGCCCTCCTCGGCGCCACGCTCCGGGAGGCAGCTGTCCGCTCCCTGGCCAGGTGGCATCTTGATTCAGCCCTGGCCATCATTTTTTAAAAGCCATTCCTGTGGATAATCTGGGGAAGAAATCCTGGATTTGCCATTTCTGCCCGGCCCAAAGCCCGCAGAATTTTCTAGGATGTCCACTCCCTGAAGAAGAGGAACCCAGGAAAAAAAAAAAAAAAACAACCATTGCCAGATCTTCCCCCAAGAAGCAGGGTCCCCTGGTGGGAGGGAAAGGGCGACCAATTTGGTCTCGTCTCTTATTCCTGGTGAGTTATACTGAGACAGTGGTAGCTGGAACAACTCTCAGGATTTCCCCTCAAAAGTGGGACGTGCCACCCCAAACAGGCCCGGTTTAAAATCCCGCAAGTTGGCCCTACAGGCCCACCCCGGCCAATCCCCACCCTCAACCCAAGGCTGGTGGAATCCACAGGGCCAGCGCCCTTCTCTTGCAGGCCAGAACTTCTGGGGTCCCTCTGCCCAGCCTTGCCCAGGGAGCAGTGGGGAGAGCTCCCGTGCGCAGGCGGGGCTCACCGAGTGAGCCTCCAGTGGAAGGAGGGAACAGGGAGACCTGGCCACGGAGTGTCCGCGAGCCGCGGTGGAGGAGCCACCGGTGCTGGAGCCCTGCCCGGGGGCAGGGACCAGTAGCTCCTTCCTAGGGGCTGCTGGCCTGGCTGCAGAAGTGTTTGTGGCTTTTTAGCAAGAGGTTGCTCTGGTTTCTTTCGTATATTCACCAGCTCTCAACAGGGGGCAAGTGCACAGGCACTGCCCCATGGGAGGAGCCCCGGGCACCGGGTCCCGCCCGGCTAGTGCGCGCGTGGGTGCCGGTGCCGGGGAAGCCGCGTGGGCCTAGCGGTGGTGAGGCCGGGCTCCGCCAGAAATGAGGCCAGGAGTATGGGAGCCCGCGGAGGCCGGGGAGGCAGAGGCTGGGCGTGTGACCCAGGCGGATGGAGGCCCAGGGTCCGTCCCCCGCTCTACTCCCGCAACCGCAGGAGAACCGCTGAGTCATGCTCCGCCGCTGGGTTTGTGCGGGGTGCGGGGGGGCAGGGCTGGGCAGGGCCTGGGTGACGCTGTGCCCCGCTGGGGAAGCGGGAGGCGCGAGAGCTGAAGCGGGCCTTTGTCGCCTGCCTTGGTGAGGACCGGGAAGCATCAGCCTGTGTTGAGGGTGCTCTTTCTGCTGGCAGCCTGCTGAGCGGCAGGGTTGAAAGAGGCCTCTGGTTTGCTGGCAGGTGCCCCAGTGGCCTGGCTCTGGCCACGGGCGGATCTTGGCAGGTCGCTCCGCTGCTGCTCGGCTTGCTCTGCTCCAGGAAGCCTGTTTTCTCATTTCTACACCGAGGAGGACGGGTTAGAGCTCTGGGCTCGTTTTGTGACTGAAAGTAAAAAGTCTGAAGTGGATATTTTCAAACATTAATGCCTTCCTCACTCTTCCCATCCCCACCCTTTCTTTCGTATATTCATCAGCTCTCAACAGGGGACAAGTGCACAGTCAGAGCAATGCTTTTTAATCTCCATTCACCAAATATTTACTGAGCACCTAGTGCAGGCCAGTCCCGTTATATCCCTGGGGACACAGAGACTTCCTGCCCTTGAGTAGCCTGTATTCTGTGGGGAGCCAAGACCGTGAGGGGAGTCTGTCCTCTCATCATATCTCAGTTTTCCCATCTGTAAAACAGGAGTAACTCCAACCTTGTAGGGTCCTGTGGGGATCGGGTGTGAAGGTGATGATAAATTGAAACTATAAATTGTTAATGGGCAGCCAAAGGGTATCCTACCTGCTAGAACCTCTCAGAAGATCTCCTGTTCTTCTCATCCCGCTTTTTAGGTAAAGAAACCAAGGCTTGGCCTTGCCCATGGCTCAGATGAATGGCTGTGAGTATAGAGCATTGGGCTCAGATACTAGGAATGCAGAGAGGAACAAGATCGGACAAGGGAAACAATAGCAATAATTATTACAATTAGAATATATGACCATTCTGGCCTCCCCAAGTAAAAAGAGACTTTCACACTGGCATCTTGGCTGTATTTTATGCTCAGAGCCATAGGGAAGATCACAAATTTGGATGTCAGGCTTGTGTTAAAATCTTGCTTCTGACTCCTCACTTGCTGTGTAACCTTATACAAGTTACTAAACCTTCCTGAACTTCACTTTCTCCCTTCATAAAAGAAGAGATAGTAATGGTTGCTCATACAGAGTTGTTGGGATGATCAGGGATTATGCTAATATGGACGATCAGTGATTATGCTAATAATGACTTATTAGAGGCATTTCATTAATGACACTTATAATTTATAATCCAGTCCGTTTGCGGTTCTTTAGTGGGTCATTTTCTTTCTTGCATCAGGACATTTGTACTGTTTCCTCTACTGGAACACCTACTTCCTGCCTTTTTCATGACTGACTCCTCATCCTTTTGGGTCCCAAGTCAAATGTCATCTTTGTCGGTGAGAACCCTACTTGAGTACCCAAGACTCTTGTAAAATCCCAGATTCTCTCAGCTCTCAACTTCTGTCAGACACATGTGCTTCTTGCACCCATGGAAATTAGGGGGATTCCCTAAGCCCCATCAGTGTGTGTCCCATATGATTTCATAGTAGTCTCTATCCCCATAGAGTTATGCTGATTTTATGGTTGAGGGAATGAAGGGGATCTCAGAGGAGCAAAATGATTTGCTCAGAAATTGGTAAGCTTGGCAGGAGCTCCAGGGCCAGTCTGGATGCAGTGTGTGGGTAGTTTCTACCACATGCAGTTGTCTTAAGCTTTTAAACTGCTTGTGCCGTGAATACCATCAGTTTTCCACTCTGGAGAGGGGGTGCTGTATGAGACCCAGCATGCAACGAGATTTGTACCCTGAGTTGAATGTTACAGCTGATATCCCCGTCACTCAGCCTCCCAGTCTCCAGGGAGAACACATGTGCTTCCTGGTAAGAGCTGACAAGTAGAAAGGTAATCTTATCCCCCTTAACTTCTGGAGATTGAATGGAAAGAAGAAAGAGCTTTGGGGAAGTTGGTTTCTCTGTTGTGATGGGAACACAGGAGTTGTATGGTTGCTGGCAGCCATTCTGGCACCATGAGGGAGTGTTAGGCCAACATCATTGAGGGGAAGGCAGAGAGTGAGTGACAACTGTTGACTGTGACTTTCAGGCCTGATGTCCACCCCATTTCTGGGCTTCCAGTTATAAGAGCTGGTACATGTTCCTATTGTTACACACTTAAAGTCATGTCTCTCTGTTCCTTGCAGCCATCAGCACCCCAACTTACACTGCCTCAAGTGCTCATTCAGAAAACAAGGAGGCCAGGCTTGGTGCCTGTAGCTCAGTGAGTAGGGCACCGGCCACATACATTGAAGCTGGTGAGTTTGAGCCCAGCCCAGGCTTGCTAAACAACTGCAACCAAAAAATAGCCGAGCGTTGTGGTGGACGCCTGTAGTCCCAGCTACTTGGGAGGCTGAGGCAAGAGAATCGCTTAAGCCCAAGAGTTGGAGGTTGCTGTGAGCTGTGATGCCAGGGCGACAGAGTGAGACTCTGTTTCAAAAAAAAAGAAAAAAGAAAGAAAAGAAAACCAGAAGGCTGTTATGGTTTTCTCAACTCACAACTCAGACTCACGATCCATAAAACCAAGAGGGACTTTTATTTGTTTGCTTTCTGCTGTAGGAATCCTCTTTTATCTTTTATTTCACCCGAGTCAAGGTTGCCAAGTTTCAGTTTTCCCTCCTCAGCACAATTAAGGAGGAATGTTTGGCCAGATGAGAGACCATAAGATCTCATGCTGGGGTTCCTGGCAGGGTCTGGTTTTGGGTCCATAATCTTGAGCAAGCTCCAGAGTCTCTCTGAGCCTCAGTTTATTGTCTGGGTTGTTGTTTAGATCACCTGAAACATGGGATGTGCAGTTGCGTGATGTTTTATCTAGTCCGTGAACTCTCCACCCTTCTAGTTGGAAGGAATATTCTCAGGAAACTCAAGACATAAAGTGACTTTCTGTGTCTACACATGCCCAACCCAAGGCCTGGAGTACAGGCAGCACTCAGTAAATATTATCAATAAATGATGATGACTGTTCTTCAGGAGCCAGAGTTAGACTAACCCTGAGAATTACCATCAGACGGGATAGCCCAACTCTCACTCCTATCCCACAGGGAAACCGAAGCTAAGAAGGGGGAAATTAGTTGGTAGTGCTGACCTAGGGAAAAATGGGGCGAGCTAGCCTTTGGATTTTAAAAATCCAGATGTGGACCACTCAGATTTTTCGTTCCTTTCGCTTCTATGTGGGAATGCCACTTATATAAGCTTCCCTTGGGCTTTACAAGCGTGTGTGGCTCCATTTCAGTGGTTGTGTGAGAAGGCAGCTGAGGCTGGGCCTATTGGGCGTCCTCCATCTGATCATACCACCCCTCTGTGCCTCAGTTTCCCTGGACAGCTTAGTGGCCTGGGTTGCTATGAGGCTCTAATTGAAAAGTCGCATACATATAGGAGGTTATTGTTATCCAGGCCAGCCCCCACACCCTCCGCTTTAAGTTGGGAGCTTGTTTATTTTTAATCAACCCTGTCTTAAAGCTTGGTGCCGTCACGGAGTAGGGTTTTTCTCATTTTCTTTCTGGAGGACGGAAATCAAATTCTAATAAAATGTTTCCCCTTCATCTCCTTGTTGTTGTTACTTGCTACAGCTTTTGGTTTTTATCCTTAAAGCTCTTAGAGCTGAGGGATGTTTTTGTAAGAGGCGTTTTAGGCCTTGAGGACTGGAAGCCTGCTGTGTGATGTGCTGGTGCTTAGCGGAGGGTACCACAGGAGAGCAATGAAGATGAGAAAAACAGGACCACTAGACAGAGACCCACTCGGTCAGCAACTTGTGAGATTTCCTTCCATGTCTTTTTTTAAGAAAAGCTATAGTCTCTCTGTGTAAACTACTTGGAAGGTGCTTTCCTAGTTTAGTATGAGAGTACTGGAATTTTCTAGGGCTTTGTGGATGTACACCTGTGTAGTCATGTAGGACCTCATGCCCATGTTTGGGTTTATGCTTTGCTGCTGCCATCTTGAAAATTGCAAGAATTTCATCTTGCAGCTCATGTTTTGTAAGCGGAGTCTTCACCGGGTAGCGGGGCTGGGGAGAAGGCTGGCAGCAGCTCTGGAGCACACTTACCTCGTTCATTTGTGTGTCCCAGAGCTCCGGGTCTGGCCTGCATAAGCAGGGGCCATGCTCTCCACTGATGTTCCAGGGCACTGCTGACCCAAGGCGCTGACCTTTAAGAAATAGGAGCTACCCAGACCCAAGAACCCTGTGGTATCCTGTCTTCCCCTCATTATGTCCCGTTACGGGCCACTCACTGACGCTGAAAATGATGACAAACAAGGAGAGGGAAAATAGGGCACTCAGAGGGCCTTTTCCTTTCGGTCCTTTTTGATCATCAAACCAAGGCACATAAGCAGAAGTGAAATAAAAACAGTTGGTCAGTTTCCTAAGGTTTCCACTGCTGTGGTAAGAACACAGTGCACATGCAACTCTGAGTTTGCATCCACGTTCCAGGTAAACATGATTATGTTTACATTTCAAATTGGACTTGCCTAATTGGATGATGACCCCATGACAAGATATGGAAGACAAGAAAGAGCTTAATAGGTCAATAAATCTTTCATGGCCTTTTGCCCTGGCGTTTGAGCCAGGGGCCTTGGGTTTTCATTTTTGCCCTAGGCTGCTCAAACTACACACAGTTGGTGCGGTCGTTAGCGGGTAACTCCGGGTGGGTTGGCACTTTGGCCCCGCCTCCCACCCACCTTGGCTCTTGGGATTGGTGGAAATAATGAGGGCTGCCAGCCATTGGATAACTTTTTCCTAGGGGTGGGATTATGGTATTTAATTGTTCCTCCCCAAGAGGCTGAGCCTCAGACCCTAGGAGCTTATTTTAGGTACTGCTAAACTTCAGGCCTACCTCTCCCCACCGGCCCAAGAATAGGGGAGGCAGAGTAGGGGTCCCTAACTCAATTTCCCCTCCAGGTTACCGTTAATAGAGCAAGTATTTTTGACTTTTATGTTGCCCATCTTGCCTGTGTATTCTCAAAGCCTAGAAGGGGGAAGGGTAACTGGTTTATCTCAGCCCCTCCCCCAAGCCCCTCAGCACAGGCGCGTATAGCTACCTTTTTTTTGGCTGCATGTTATTCCTGTGATAGAAATATGATAGATGTGTCATAATTCAGTAGTTGAATTAACTTTCATATTGCTGGAGAATTGGGTTGCCACCCTTTATTTTATTTTTTGCCTTTCTCACCAACACTGATGTTTGTGTGTGACTCTTTTAATCCCATTCTTTCCCCCAGCTTTGGAATAAGAGTTTTAAGAGAGAATTCTTTTTTTTTTTTTTCAAATACATGTATTTTATTATTCTTCATTACATTATTTCCCCCCAATACCCCTCCATGGTAAGACAGAATTGATTTACAGAAAAGAATACAGAAAACACCAAAGCTCCTGGTAGAGGGAGAGATTTCAAGTGGGGAGAGAGAAGCTCTCTCTGTTCCTCTCCTGGTCTTTCCCCATCTCCTCCTTTAGGCCTTTAGTCTCAGGGTATACATAGGTGTATGGGTTCCTTGGCCAGGAAACGAATGAATACAGTCCCTTCCACCAGGGGCAAGGTGAATGAGTGTATCAATGAATGGACAATGTCCATCCATGGAATTGAGGCCTAGGAAATTCACACGAAACGGACCTAGGCATAGGAAATGGGGGTTCCACATTTAGTCCCAAGTGTAAAGTGAAGGAGACACCAAGGCACAGGTGTCTCCTCAGCAGTTGTCC
>CAUYRH010071159.1:0-42412 GCA_963574655.1 Perodicticus potto | reverse complement strand
GAGAAAACTACTAAATGCAGAACACAAATGTTTTCACACAGTAAATGAGAAAATCTCACGAATGTTATGTCGAACAGATGGATGAAAATATCTCAGATTGTATATGAAGCCCGCACACTGTACTCTATGATTGAACTAATGTACACAGCTATGATTCAATAAAAAAAAAAAAAAAGTAGAAGAGAGAGAGAGAGGCATTGATCAGAGTGATAAGATATGAAAAGGCCTTGACCCACTGGCACTGGTACTGAAGATGGAGGAAGGGGCTCACAAGCCAGGGAAAGCAGGTGGCTTCTCAAAGCTAGAAAAGGTAGGAAGACAGATTCTTTCCTGGAGCCTCTGGCAGCATTGATTTTAGCCAAGTGAGACCTGTGTCATATTTCTAACCTACAGAAACCTAAGTTAACATACCTGTGTTATTTTATGCCAGATGAAATAAAATAAAGCAAAAGTATATTTGCTGGTCCTCACCCCCAAAGTTTCTGATTTAGCTGGTCTGAGTTTGGGACAGAGAATGTGCATTTCTAGCAAAATCTCAGGTGGAAGTGATGACTAGGTGTAGATCTGGGGCCATACTTCAAGAACCTAGCTTACAAAAAAAAACCTTAGCTAGTCTGAAGATTTAAGGATCTTCTTGTAAAATTTTCATTTTTGATTGGCACATAATAATTGTACATATTTATGGGGCACAGTGTGATATTTCCATCCATGTATATATTGTGTGATGATCAAATTAGAGAAGTTTTGGTGAGCTGTGAATAGTAGCTAATTAACTAATTACAATATCAAAGAAGAATGAGCAGTTAACCCTTTCTGAAGTTTTAGGGCATAAGTGAGCTAAAGTCACTTTTTCTGTTGTACTCTTTCTGCTTTGTGAGTTTTAATTTCATTTCTCTTTCCTAATCTGTAACCTCTCTCTTTTTTTTAATTATCATTTCACAGCCATACAAGCTTCAATCTTAGTCCTGATTCCACGTAATTATTTACAAGTTATATAGCCTCTGGCAATTTATTAGAATCCTCTGAACATTAGTTTCCTTATTGGTAGATAATAATACCTGTCCAGAAAGTCACTGTGAAAACTAAAAGAGCCCTCAAGCCCTAAGACTGTGGAACAGTGCAGGTGCATTGTAGTATACGATGTCTATTTGTCACCATTGGTTTTTGCTGACTGAGAATATCTTTCTTCCCTATTTTTCTTCTTTACATTCTGTTACTTCATTCTCATGCTTTCTGCTTCTCCTGCTTTATTTTGGTTCACTGAGCTAACTGTGATGTTCGTGTAATCTGGTACAGACTATTAGATGTATGCTAATCCCCTATGAGAGGCCGTGTGACCTTCAGAAGAGGCAGACTTCTCCTTTATGACTATGCCTTCAGTTTTCCCAAGGTCACCTCATCAGGCTTTTCAGGAAGTTAACAATTATTTGAGGAAGATCGGCAATGGTTTGCAATGAGAATTAGAGTGCCTGTGAGTGTGCCGGAGGGTAAGTTTAAAGTTCTTACTTAATACATCTTACCCTGTAGTCCAAAATGAGCTGCCCAAGGTATTCAGCTATTTGTTACCCTGATTCCTGATCTGAGATTCATGACTTTTTCTTTAAAGAGTTTTCTTATCTCTTGACAAAAATCTTAACCTGCTTCCTAGAATCTTCATGTCAAAGCACAGTGGAGACTGAATACTCTGAAAGTTTCCTTTTCCCATATTCAGTGTACCAATCTAAGTTATTTGTTCTGGACTTTGGGAAAAAGGATCACTGATAATAATAAATATTTATTACCCACAGAAGAAGAAAGGAGTGGAAGTATGAAAAACAGTGATGCAGGGCTACTGGGGTTGTCCAGGTTAGGGGAGCTCCAGGTCCATAGGGGTCCCCAGATGAGAAGTTTCCCAAGACTACAAAGTTCATGGAACTTCAGAAGCAAATAAAAAAATGTTTTCACATAGTAAATGAGAAAATCTCATGAATGTTATGTCAATCAGGTTGATAAAAATATCTCCGATTGTATGTGAAGCCTGCACACTGTACCCCATGATTGAATTATTGTACACAGCTATGATTCAATAAAAAAAAAAATTAAAAACATAGGGTCATACCTCTCTCAAAAACATTCATTCTTCAGAAAATTCAGTCTAAACTCATATTGAGAAAGACAGTATATCCGTACATCCTCAATTCTCTTAAGCAGGAAATAACATTCTACTTCTCATGAGCCCAATGGACCATATGTATTTATGTTTTGAATAGTAATTGCTGTTTCTCTGCTTCTACTTGGGTGCTTACTGGAATAAGAGTGGGGCCCTATTATCATTTACTATTTTCTTCCTGTTTCAAATGAGAAACCCAAAAATCTGTTCTACCAAGGACTGGCCTGAGTTCCTGGAAGGGGCCTTTATTTTTTCTTCATAAGTCTTCATCTGGGGATGGAGAATCATTATTCTGGTAACAGGAACATTTTTCTTCCCTCAAAAAAGTGATAAAATACATTACATCTTATTGTCGTGTACCTCATGGTATTTTTCTTTCTACCCTTATCCTCTGATTATTTTCAAGAGACATGCTACAGTGATTCTTTTATTTTTTATTTATTTATTTATTTTATTGAATCATAGCTGTGTACAATAATTCAATCATGGGGTACAGTGTGTGGGCTTCAGATACAATCAGAGATAGTTTCATCAACCTGATTGCGATAACATTCAAGAGACTTTCTCATTACTATGTGAGAACATTAAGTGACAGTTTTTTAAAGCAACAGTGCCTAAAGCAGTGATGATGATTCAGGAATAGAGGTGTAACCTTAACACCAGAAGAGACTTTTCTGCCCCTTGGAGATTTAAATGTAAATTTTCCTTGAGGCTTTGACTTTGTGGTTAGTTAGAGTCTAGACATGGCCTTCTTCCTATGACTTACATAAATTCTTATGACTGACTTATAACCTCAGTTTCTCTCCTGCTTGCATGTCTGGTTTCTGCAAGTGAAACCAGACCCTTTATTAGTTCCCAAAATTTAGTGTTTTAAGAGTTCAGAAATTCTGAGTAAGTGGTAGGCCAGCAAATTCTTAGTCTTTGTTCAGAACGTATTGTGTACACTTATTCCCTCTTTCCATTCACATTTTTCTTGATTAATATACTGTACGAGTTATATGCCTTCAGAATTCTGAAAAATAATTTTTTTCCATTTTGTAAATCATTGATTATTGGAGCATCAAAGAATCTAAAATTAGTCACATCTACAATACCTGCAACAACTAAATATAGTATATGATCAAATGTATTTTCCTAAGAACGGGGCTACTTAAACAGTATTTGTTCATAAGGGTATTAGGTATTCAGTGATATAACTGAAAAACTGATTAGATACAAAATGTTTTCATCCTTATCTTATACAACCATAAGTATTATTAGTAAAAAGAAAAGGAGGTATATCTTTACATCTTATATTTGAAGCATTAGTAGAACTTACCAAGAAGACATACTTGAGTATTGAAATATTACATCAGACTAAAATATAAGGATAATAGGAAATTATGGATCTACACACAAAAAATTTGTCCCTACAAAGTAATGATAACTAAGTTATATATTATATAATATATAAATTTTGGTATCAAGATTCTGTTATACATGAGAAGTGAATATGACAGATTAAGAATATGAAAATATGAATAATAAAGGAATGTAAGGAAAAATATTTGCACCTGCACTTATCACAAAATTACAAATTAAAATAACTCTGAGATACAGTATTTCATTATATTAAAGGGTATACATTTTTTAAAAAGGAATCTAATATTGGCAAGATAAGCAGTGCTAACAAAACCTTTTGAGCAGTAATGTGGGACTAGGAGGTCTGACGATTAAGTTCATGAGCTCATCCTAGCAAAAAAAATGCTGCATCCTCCTTGCTGAACATCACTGCGGTCACCTGTGAAGTCCTCCGCTTGGGAAGCTGTGCACTGATGCCAGCGCCTAGTCCACTCTTCAGAACAATTTTGGAACTCTTTTTCTGGAATGGCCATCAGAGCTGTCATCATATTACCATGATATCCTGAATGTCATCAAATGTCTTCCTTTCAATATTTTCTTTATCTTCAGGTAAAGAAAAAGTCATTGGAGGATGAACTGGTGGTGCATTGTTGTGATAAGAGCCACAAGTTGGCCAAAATTTCCAGTTAAGGTTTTCCTGTTCCTCTATCAGTGTTTTCTTGGTCTGCTATGCTTCTCACAGTCAGCCAACAATCTTGATGCACAGTTCAACAGTTTTTTGTGATGTTTTTGTCCTCGCTGCATGTTACTGACTGCCTTGACCTCTCTTCGTCATTGATACTTTCTCTCCCCTCAGAAGAATGTTTAATCCATTTGTATATGCTGTTTTATTCATTCTCCTCAGAAACTTGGACTAACATCTCCCTGATTGCACTTCCATTCTTGTCAAGTTCAATAAGAAATTTACAAATGTTTGTCATCCTAATTCAAGCTTTGACATTCTTGCAGTGGCACACAAAACACACAACGTTAGTGAATGCCACTCAGCAAGACACTACAACATGTTGACAGCAGCGCAGCTGTGAGACACTCATATACCAAGGTTATGAAACTTTGCCAAGTTGTTTGTACAGTGCTGTCAATATAAGTGCATGGTGGCAAGTTCATGAATTTAGTGTGGGACCTCATATATCCTAAGAATCACAGTAATGTTCAGAAGTTTCACAAGAACTTATTAGGAAATACTGTGCTAATGATAAATCATATATATATAAATTCCCGATTTAGTGACTAATTACAGAATAGTAATATGAAATATTTAAATGATTATTTTTGAAGACTCTAGATCAGCAAAGTGTAAATACCTAGGCATACATGTGAAAAATTATATTCACAATTAAAATATTTGTGTTTGGATAGAAGGAAAGAGATGATTTCTTTAATGCTAAATTTTTAAAAGGTCAGGTGACAATGCTGCATTTCAGCACTGTGCTGTTGGGTATGGTAGCCACCAGCCTGATTTGGCACTTTAAATTTAAATTAAGTAAAATTAAAAACTCAGTATCTCAGGTTGTACAAGCTGCATTTCAAATGCATAAAAAACACATATGGGTCAGGTTTACTTTTGGGGATGGTACAGATCCAAAACATTTTTGCCATTGCAGAAAGTTCTCTTACATGGTGCTGTAGAAGTAAGTGGCAAAATGAATATACTGGAACAAGTCATTGATGATTTATTAGCCAATAGGTTCTGAGGGCACAAGTGAATTAAAACTGGAAATTGGATTCAATAAAAAGTGCAAAGGGAGAGTATTGTAAGATCCTACACTTGTAACCTAGATCAGTGCTGCTCAAAGTGTGGGCTGCAAACCAGCACTGGTTTGTGAACCAGTCCCTGACTGAATGCTTACTGCTCAACTTCTGTACTAGTTTAGAAACCAGTAAAGCAGTGTGTTAGTTCTGTGTCATCCAAGCACGTCACCTGTCTGGTCTGGTTGAAGAGTAGACCAGTCTTGTGAATGAAGCTGCCTAGAGAGTTTTCTATAGTGGGAGCTGAGCAGTAGCCCAGGAGCAGGAGTCCACAGTGGGAAATGAACAATCCTTTACTGCAGATAGTGTGAGAAACAGTCACTGGTCAAGATGCAAGAGAGGAGATAGGTGGCTCAGGACAGTTTGTAAGGGACTTACAATGAGTTGTTAGTATGGTTAATATACTTGCAGGTGAAATTAAAAATTTAACACTAAACTTGTGAGTGTAGTAAACTTAGATTTCATCCCTCCTGCTGGCAGAAATGAGGCAAAGTATCCATTATTCACAATATGAATAAGGACTTCAAAGTATTGCTAGTCATTTCCTGTATCCTGGAGCTTGTTTCCTCTTTTCACACTCCTTGGCCTGGGAAATTCTTTTCAGCAGCACAATCTTTCCATTTCAGTAAAATAGGCCTTAATGCCTCTTAAGTTCTTTTTGAAGTATCATTGCATTTCGTTCTTTGTAACTATTTTCATTCCTTAAAGTTAATTCAAAGGCTTGCAATATGTCAAAAGTAGGAATACTTTTAAATTAAGTGAGCTTTTGCCTACACTTACATTCTTTAGCCTAAAATATCTTCCTTTTTTCACATTTATGCCAAATTCCCTGATACAAGATATTAAATTAAATTATTTGTGAAATAGGGAAAGCTTTTTACTGCTTATAATCAAAGCATAATCTGTCAGTTCAAGCATTATTTAAGTGATACAGGGTAAGCATGAATCCTTAATTTACAACCTGTTTTCTTCCTGTGGTTCTGACTGTACAGTAAATGAGAGCCTATATCCTGGAATGAAATGCACCATACATGTGGTCTACTTTGCTTTGAGGACTGATTCTACATTCAGTATTTGAGATCAAATGGAATCAAGTACTTTATAAATAGTTGTCTCATCTGATTCTAGTGGAATCATATATTGGATTTTTTACAAAAATACACGTCCAGTCCTTTATTAGTACCATTAATCTGATGTTGACTTAAGTATTCTTTCTCTCAAATTTCTTATTTGTTAATTGGAAAGAGTTAGGAAAGTAAGTTAAAGGAAGTACATATCTGTTTTAATAATAGCCTACACATTAAAGGAAAACAAATATATAATATTTAACATTTCTTTTATAAATACTGTATTTCAAAAATCAGACAAAATTGATATATTTACTTAAAATATTTAAGGAAATCATATAGGTAGAATGATATCTTCTGATTTCAGTTTAGTATTATGGTAATTATTTACTTTACTTAGGCAAAATGATAGATGTAGACAACCCTTTTATCCACTGGCTTATATTGATTATTCTCCAAAATATGAAAAACAATTAATGGTAAAGTATTAGAAGACATGTTACTTTGCATCTTCATTATTAATTTTATACTGATATTTAGCAATATATTTTAAAGTACACTGTATGGT
Source organism: Perodicticus potto (assembly GCA_963574655.1). Taxonomy (NCBI): domain Eukaryota; kingdom Metazoa; phylum Chordata; class Mammalia; order Primates; family Lorisidae; genus Perodicticus; species Perodicticus potto. Next base: position 35,478 of record CAUYRH010071159.1, on the reverse strand, counting down.
TTCCTGATTTGAAGCATTTCATTATTTTTCAGGAATTTGGATTATAATAATGTATTGATAGCATTTTCTCACAAATATTTTAGTATACTGCATTTTTGAACATTCTTGACAGCTATTTAATGTTATTAAATGTTTATATTGTTAATATTATTTTATATAACACATTTTCAAACTTCTTAGAACCTTTTTAGGCTTCTAATGGTTTCATTTTATACAAATTTTCACCTTGCGAATATTTACTAATGGGTTAATATTCTTCCTATTTATCACATTTTTAAGTGCTTACTATGTGCCAGGACCTATTAATATTTGAGTCACTTTGAATAATCAGTGTGTTAAAAAAACAAAAACATGGCTAAAATTCTTTTCCTTAAAGAGCTTTATATTTTAATAGACTGATTTATACAAGATTCTGTGGCATTTACCACAACTCAAAGGGCTACCTCACTGTTAGTTATAGGGAAATGCCTGTGTCATTATTTTGAAAATATGGAAAGAGGACAAAATTTTTGCTAGCTCTCTTTAACTCAATTGCTTTTCAGTGAGTTTCACTGTATTCGTTAATTTTTTAAAGGAATTTACAGCTGTGATCATTTGACAACTGGAATTTTTCCACATTTTTCTCAACTTCCCGCCTTCCCGGTGGTAGATTAGAACTAGTCTCTTAAGGTTTTGTGTTTGAAGAGTAATATTTGAAGCATGCAGTATTTAGGCGTGATGCTTTTTTGAAATAAGATAATACGATTTTTAAAATACTCAAGTTTTTATCTGATTTCTTTTCTCAGAACCTCATTAAGTAATATGGAAAGATAAACCTGATCCAAATGGTATGATCTTAGTATAATCTTTTACTTTTCTTTCCTCCTTCAGGAAAATCTTAAACTTCCACCACAAGAAGATTATAAAGAGGTCCCTCCTGCACCAAGAAAGATCTGCAGATCTTTTTCAGTGTTCTTGGAGGTGTGGGGTCTGAGAACTTGGTCAGTTTGTGTCACCACCTTGTTCTCTAAAGGTAAGCACTGTGTAGTGAGTGCACACTCATGGGCCTAGGCTCCTGACCTGTGACTGGATTTGGAATGCTCCATTCAGAGTTGGAGACCCTCAGACAGGATATGGCCCAGGCAGCCACTTATGGACAGGGCATCACACACATCCATCAAGAAGTGGTTTTTATTGTTTAGGAGTAAAGCATGTCTTAGGAATGTTTAGGTGTTTCTGTTTTATTTTAGTTTTTTTAAAAAATACCAAATATGGTCAAACTTGTATTCCAGTTCTGTTTACATCTCAGTCAGTCAATAACTTTTGGGTTTAATCTCCCACGGAGAACTGTTCTTAGATACCTTGAGATTTGTATTCAATAATTTTGAAACAATGACAGTGTTTAGGCAGTCAGGTGGCATAATAGCGTAAATCAATTTAGCCAGCATTGAAGAACTACTTCTCATGATCTTTTTTGAAGCTGTGCCTTTACTTGAGGGAAAGTCCCTCAAATCATTTTATAATTTGTAGTAAGCTTCAGAAGGTATGGAAGCAAAGACCATCTTAATCTTTAAAAGATATACTTATATGATCATAAAATTTCTTATGTCAGATCCTAATTGGAAAAAAATCACTTAAAATGAGTGTTTCCAATTTTACAACTTTTTTCATGTCTTCAGGAAAGGAAGAATAAATTTGTTGATTTCAGTAGAGAAGCCTACAGAGGATAAATAATGTCTCTGTTTTACTTCCAAACTTGTAACAGCAGAAAACCTTATTGTTTACTTGTATAGTTTATTTACACTTTTCAAAATGACCAATCTTGAAATGTCATTTTGGATATCATTCATTAATATGGAGAAGAACAGAGGCATACTGATTTTGAAAATATAATTAATATTAAAAGTAGGGCAGTATTAGATTAAAAAAAAAAAAAACCAGCTCATATCAGAAGAGTAGACGTGTACCAAAACATGACAATCAGAACTTAAAGTGCTGATGAGGAAACTGAATTGTTCCATTTCATTTTATTTGTCTTTTCTTAAAGCTCTTAAAATAATCTTGGAAACTTTAATTCTCTACAACATGTGAATGTCTACAGGGCTCTTAAATTTGGGAGAAATATGTTGATTTTTATCTGGCAGCCCTATCTCTCTGATACATGATAATTTTTTTTGCCTTTTCCAAGCTGTTGTTCTTCCTATGTTTTTATAATAAAAGATACTAAGGAGAAAATAATCCTGTGAGGAGAAAAAAAATACAATAAACCTTTTGAAAAACTGTGAGAGCCAATTTTTTGTATGTAAATTGATGAGTTAGACTAGTCTCATTATAACTGCAAGTAACTTTAAAAGACTTAAATCTTCAAAATAGATACAATAATAATAAGAGAAGAAATATGGGTTATTGAGCATTTACAAATAAACTCTATGCGTATAATTTTCTGAATTCTCATTTGTGAGAACATGTTAAATATCTTAGCCTTTATAACAGCATAGGGATAGGATGGACAAATGTGTTAACTCTTTTGGCAATTTGAGAAAAATCTTTAAGCTAAAATTCAAACCTATTGAAATTATAAGGCTGATATAAAGATAACTGGACAGGTTATTATTTCTAACCTGGCCAAAAGTTTATCATAACTGAAAATTTTAATCTAAAAATTGTCCCCAGCCTGTATTTTTAAAAACAAAATTTATCTTCTGTTAGTACGTGTTTTAGAAACATATTTCAGAAAAAGAAAAGTTTATACCACTTTTCTAGAACTAGTGTTCTATTTTAGTATGTAAATAGAATGGAGACCAAGATTTTACCTTCTGTGTCTAGAGTATCAAAAATAAGATGTTGTCTCTAAGATCTTATTAATTATTCTTATTAATAACTATACCAACTTAGTTCATGTTAGACAACAAAATAAACTGTGGTTATATGATTTTGATATGTGTAGGAGTGAAACCCAACATAGTTGTATTAAAGAATTCTTCCATTGAAGCCAGGATCTTGGAGAGAATTTTATTTTTATGCATACATGCATGCATATACATATTAGTATTTATTTCCTTTTTAAAATTATGTAAGAATGATTTGCCAAAGATCAGGTTTCTGATTTGTCTTTAACTAGTATTTGTATATGCTGTGTTTTGTTTTTGTTTTTATTGCTCGTTGCCGGTCCATGCTAATCCTTACTAGAAGTTTACTTTCCTTAATATGATCATGCTACCTACCTAGATAGCTGGAGGAAGAAAAGAGTTTACCAATAGTGATTTTTTAGAGCTGAGACAACAAGGAAACTCTGTAGGCATCTAAACTAGCACTATCGAGTTAAAAAAAATAATTTAGCCACAAATACAACTATGTATGTAATTTTAAGTTTTCTAGTAGTCACATTAAGAAACTAAAATGAAACAGCCAATATTAGTTGTAATTTTATTTAACCCAGTAAGTCTAACATATTTTAACATAAAATATAAAATTTATGAGTATAAAAATTTATGAGACATTTTACTTTTTTCATCCTAAGCATTGTGGTGTGTATTTTACACTCAGCATATTTTGTATTGGACTAGCCACAGTTCAAGTGCTGGATAGTCACATGTGGCTAGAAGCTACTGTATTCCACATTACAAATCTACTGGACTAGGATTGGTATTTCCATTTTAGCTTCAATCCATGCCAAAGTCCATTGGATAACCCTGTGAACTCCTCTGGTTTAGAGTTTTCAAGTTGAGCAGAATTAAAAAACAAAAAGTAGCATACCCAGTTTAATTCAAATGTCAGGTAAAAGAACATGTAGTATAATTATATCTCATGCTATATTCGGGACAGACTTATTTAAAAAAAATTGTTAATCCAAATTCAAATTTAACTTTATTTTATCTGGCAACCCAATTCTGGTTTAACTTGAGAAGACATGATCAGGCTACCTACAAACTTGTAGGATTAGAAAACAGAAAATCTATGAAAGATTTTGATAACCCTCTAAAAATCATCATGTAAACAAGGAACTAAGCATACCTCATTTCTTCCTAATTATGTAGGATTTTTAAGACAGAAGAGGAGCTTATGTGGCAGGAACTCAGTCTTTAAATATTTAAACATTTTAAATCTAATTTATTACATTAAGTCTATGAAGTTTTATGAATTCAATAATTAGTTACTTGAGTTTATGAAATGTAAATTACCTAACAGCACATTGCTATTACCACATCATAAGAAAACCAATTCACCTTTGGTGGTAATCTCAACAGTTTTCAGGGTCTTGGCCATTTCAAAGTATTTCCCTACCACTGGTTTCCACTGAAGTTGTCATATAACTCTCACGTTGTCAAGCATTCATACAAAATATTAGGTTGCTGAATGCCAGGATAAGGCTTACTTTACAGGTATTTAAAATGTACTTGTAATTCTTTGTTCTGGCGTTGACAGTTGGGTCCTGACCCAGTTAATAATCCAGTCAGTTCTTTCATTTCTCCTAAGGGCATTTTTGACAGAGGAACAGCTTGCCATTTTTATTCTTTAACATTTTTAGATTATTAATTTTAGTACATTTTGAAGCATGTAACAACCTTCTTAGTAGTGTAGATCTACCCCCCCTTATGTTTTATAGAAGAGACCATTCATGTTCTCTAAGGACAGTAATTAAACCAGCTCTCCACGCCCTCTCCGGGGAACACTTACGTTTATGAAGGAAATGACACCAGGTGACAGGTCTGCATCATTACCAGCCAGGCAGGTAGATGCCAACTGCCAATGTGGTGTGGCAGTGCAGCAGTTCAGAGCTTAAGCTATGGAGCATTCCAAATCCATTCACACTTAGGAGAATGTACTCAAGAGTGTGGGTATGTTTATAATTACTGCGTTTCCTTCAGAGAACAAGAAAATTACAGGTAAGGTTTTTTTTTTTTTTTAAAGAGATCCAATAATTATTTTTAAATAAGAAATTTGAGGATCTGAAAGATTGCCCTTCCCCCAGTCAATCACATATAATGTCTCAATTATAGCTTTCATTATATAATATTTCCCTTTCTCACTCTAAGAAACTGGAGCTGGTGGTGGTGGTGGTGAGGTTGGGTGAAGACAACTTATTGTCATTTGAAAGCTGTGAATGTCACACATTTTCATGTCTAGAAATATCCTAGGTTTATGTAAGACTCCTATTTTGCCTAACTCCTAATGTCTTAGGTATGAATTATTTTGTCAAATTAACACCTACTTCTATATATAAGTGAGGTGTTCAATCTTTCCTGACCGATGTCTTTAACAGCAATGAGTAAATTAATGAGTGTGTTTGGGTTTTCACTTTTATTCTCAAGACTGTCTCCCTTTTGTTTAAAGGCTTTAACCTTATTTCTGAAGCCGCAATTTAAAGCTACAAAAGACCTTAGTAGAGTATAGTACCCTTTTTACCCAAAGATTCTTAGATGAGCTTCAGAGGGCCAGTGAATCTCCTGAAGTTACAATCATATTTTGTATCTATGTGTTTTTGCTGGGGAGAATGCCCATAATTTTTATCATATTCTCAAAGGATTTTATAACAAAAACTTTGATCAACAACCACTGATTTAGTCTAATGTGATCATTTTACTGATTAAGAAACCAAGGTTCAAATAATTGAAGTAACTCACCTTTGTTGATTTGACATTTAATATTTGTGAAAACTGAAATTTAGTGCTTAAAAATATCATAATTATTTTTAGAAGCAAAGAACTTTTAATGTCAATTAGTTTAACTTGATAATACCAGACTACAGGGGAGCAGTTCGTTTGCTAATAGTTTCTCCTACTCTGCCCTAGAACAGGACTCAACTAGTTATTGCACAAAAATGCCCTCTAATAAATTAAGAGACTATTATAAACTCCTAAGATGGATTGAAACATGGATTATCTATTATAATTTAAATCCTTTATTCTCTTTTCAAATTCTTCCTTCATAAATAGCAACTAAGACTCAAGAAAATAGGTGAATAATGTTACTTTCTTCCTAGAGTATTAAGAAAGTAGTTATTGCCTTGGTGAACATCACACTTGACTTCATTGGAGCTCTTTTTCATTTTGAACCCTATTTAAAGAAATTCTGTAGTAGATTCTGCACTTCAATTGGTTTTCCAGTGATTAGGGTATTTTATGGTGTTTTCGATCATAAGATGCTTTTAATGTCACAGTAGTAGTTTAGATATGTAAGTGAGTTCTATATTAATTAGGGAAACAATCTCTTTCTCAAACTAAAGGAAATTTTTTTTTTCTTTTTTTTTCTGGTACTAGCCAGCAAAGTCTGCCTAATTTAAGATTTACTGGATTTATGCCACTAATTGAATGTTAGGAAAAAAACAATTATTTTTGGAAAGGAATAGAAATAAGACAACTTAGAAGACTGCCTATATTTTTTATTTAAATTATGCTCAAAGATTCAAAAATGCATGGTATTACATAAAGCTTAGTATAGAAAATGGTATTGACTTCTGAAGCAGATTATGTAATAGTTAGGTTTTTTTCTTTTCTTCCTTTGGACATTATCCCTGAAGGTCTATCACTCATGCTCTTCTGCCTTTATAAAAGATGAGCAGATTTTGCTTTTATCCAGACATAACAGGAATGCCGTTTGATGGGCCACATGTGCTATTTCCCATGGGAAATGCTAACAAAAAGTTATATTTTTACTTTTTACTCATCAAATTATTTTTTGTTTAATTTAGAAAATCTTATGAGGAACATTTTTAAATATTTGTAAATAGATCTTTTAAAGTTAAGATAGACAAATATTAAATATTATTATGCCTTTTTATTGAAAGAAATTGAAAATTAATTGATCTACTCAGTTAATTCAGTGATGGAGCCTTGGTTTTCATGATAGTAAAAGTAATTCAACCGTATATTGACAAAATTAATGTATGATTAATTTTATTTCAGAATTCTGTTATCATAGCTTACTGTTTAAAACAGAACTTTCAAACGAATTTAAGAATCATTAAAAGGACTTATTCCTTTGCCTGTAAGATACATTTGCATAGCTTGTATCTTTCTGTTGTCTCAACAGCTTTGAAATCTTATTTCCTTAAGTTCACAAATCAAAAACTTAACAGTTTCATCACTTTTGCTAGAGTGTTTAGAATTTGAAACTTTGCCACAAGTAACTGCCACGTCCTAGTATAGGAAATACGTGTATTGAAGCAGTCATCAAACGTATAGATAACTGTGAGAGTGGAGTGGTGAATGGAATACATGTGTCCTTCACTTCCAGAACTTAGTGTCTGCTAAAGATGAGTGAGTGATGGAGGGGGAACAGAGGGGATCACTAACCCAATCTGGGATCCATTTCAGACTGCAGAAATGAAATTTAACTGAGCCTGAGGCATATGAGAGGTTAGTAAAACACAATGGGAAGGCAGGATAATTTTTTGAGGTGAGAGCACAGCAGATGTGAAAGCCCAGGAGGAAGAAAGAAAGGTGCTTTTAAGACAGGAGACTTACAGGGAGGGAAAGACGAGACTGCATAGTGAAATGTCTTGCACTTCAATATTAGATATTTGGCTTTAGAGGGGAGATCATGAGATTTATATTCTAAAACTTTTTATTAAAGCCTCATGCATATCTACAACATTGAGCATACATCTAGTATGTACTTCCAAAGCTCTGAATTTTCACAGACTGAACACAACTACGTGACCTCACACAGATGAAGAAACAGAACATTAACAGCATCCCAGAAGTTACCCTTCATCTCTTCTTTCAGTCAGTCCCATCCCCTACCCAGAAATGAGACCTCGCACCTGACTTCTTACTGTGTTTCCTATGTGGTACTATATATAAATAACAGCAAAAGGTATATGAGGTTCTAACAGGTTCACAAAGTTGTCCTAGAAAAACTGCTACATACTGTGGTCACCTTCAAAGTCCTCCCCTTGGGAAGCTATGCACCGATGCCAGGGCCTAGTGTCCACCCCGCAAAGCACTTTTTCTAGGATGTGTTCATGAACTTAATTATCAGACCTCATGTGACAGCTCTGATGGCCATTCCAGAAAAGGGGTTCCACACTGGTGTTGGTGGATAGCTTCCCAAGGCAGGGCAGAGGGTACTTCAAAGGTGACTGTAGTGATACTCAGCAATGAGGCTGCAGCACTTTTTCTAGGATGAGTTCACAAACTTAATTGTCTGACCTCGTATAATCATTTGAAAGGTGTCTGACACGGCGACATTATGAGATGTAATGTGGTTGTTGTTATTCTCATGTCTGTACAACATTTTTCACTGCATGCACAGAACACAAGTTTTGTGTTTTTCTGAGATGGCTGCATCTGCCCCATGAAGCATAGAAAAGTGTGAAGTCAAGCTCTCCTCATAAGCCAAGGACAGACGTAATGGGGATCCAGCTAGTGTGGTGACACTGAGAATGCAGAGAAGTAAGCGTAACTAGAGTCATGAGTTCAAATTTATAGAACATGGGGGATTGGATAAGGTGATGAGGTACAAAAGCAGGAGGGATAAGCCCACGAGTTTCTGACTGGGGCAGGATTGATGGTGGTCCTCTTCATTACATTTGAACACTGGAGAGGAAGTGGATGTTGCTTATGTTTTAGTGATAGAGGACAAGAATTCAGTTTCAATGTATTCCAGATGCCTGTGAAACATTTTACAGGTCTGCTTTATACAATAACTGTTTATTAACTGAATTAATGAGTAACTTGACGTTCATTAGTAACTGTGCTAAACAAAGTGTTGGACATATGGAATACTGCAAATCTTCTCATTATTTTTCACCTTTAAGTCTCACTGGATACTCTTTTCCTAAGTGTTTATAGGAGTGGTTTTGTCACATCTTATGCTTTTTCTTCTCTTTTGACTTACAGAATACTTCCTTCCCCTAAAGTAGTGCTAACTTTATATATAGGAAGAGTAACACTTCCTATATATATGGTATGAAAGGAAGGCATTCACTAAATGCCTTGATACTTAAAAAATTGTTTCCATCATTGGAGTCTTTCCTTTAATTAACACAAAAACCACACCTTCAGGTGAATTTGCTTATAAGAAACCTACTTACTTGACAAGGCTTTAATTGACTGATACCAAACTTCATTAGGTTTGGGAAGGGGAAGGACAGAAAGACAAGGTTGAAGTATGACCTTTCCACAGCCTAGGGAAAGACCACTGAGCATGAAAGGAGCAGGGAAAGGGATGGGGTGCCAAAGGAATGGAGTAGAAATTTTGCACCTTACAGTGTTGCCTGAGACTGGTTGTACCCTTAGAAAATTGTATGTGAAGATGAATGATAAAAGTATAGCACTGAATGACAAAAAGCCTAAGATGTAGTGAAATATTAAGTAGACTTAGCAGTTTACCCAGTGTACGCCAGTCAGTTACGATTCAATACTATATTTAGACCACAAAATTTGAACTAATATCAAGGTAGTTTCTTCTTATCCCATCATGTCCGTGGTAATCATGATCAGACTCTTCAGTCTATGAGGTTTTATCTAGCTTCGGGCTTTGCCACTTAGCAGATAGCTCAGTTTCATTTCATTGAGTTGTTTTTCCTTTCAGATTTTTGCCTCTAATGGAAGTTTGCATCAGACAGCCAAGCCAGTATTTTCAGAAGCTATTGAAGTTAATTTATTTATGTAATAATTATTTGTGAAATATAACTCATATTTATAGTAGTACTACAGCTTAAGATGATGTGATACTCTTTATTTACTGGCATAATAAATATAATTGAGTTACTCAATATACAGAAATAGTGTGATATATAAAATGTGATAGGAATAACTGCATGGTGTTGAAAAGCAGTGAATGAATTCAGGGAAAAATTACAGGCTGTGATATCAAAAAATAGTGGAAGTGGTAGAATTGAATTTGGATCTTGATTGATAGGTAGGATTTGAATAGGTACAGCAAGAGCACTGCAGATGAGGTTAATATCTCATGAGAACAGGTATAAAAATAAATACAGCATATATTGGCAGAGTATATGCCAGTCTGAAAAACTGACCAGACTATAGCAGAAATCACAAGCTGGTATGAGGAGAGAGAGAAAAGTTTCATTAAGGTTTCACCAAGTCATGGAAAGCCTTGACTCACTCAAAACTTCACCAATCATAAGATCACAGATTAGTGTCTTGATTTTTAGATTATCCTAAATATAATTTTGTTTTATTGGCCATCATCTTGTAATTATATCAATTTTTATCTTTTTAGAAACTTGATGTGAAATTACATAAAGGAACGAAGTGACTGTTCTTTTAAGTGAAGAGCGTCTTCACCTGGGAACCATGGATAGGCTTCAGGGAGTCTGGATCTCTCTAAAATTAAAACAAAAATTTGGATGTGTATCTTTCTGTGGAGGAAAGGTCCATTGCGTTTATCAGAGTCTTAAAGGATCTAACAGTCCAGAAGAAGTTAATAAAATAGCTGTAGCTTTCTTAACTGAAAACATTTTGAATCTAACTTCTTTGAGGATTGTTTTAAAAGTAGAAAATTAAAATAGGGAAGTTAAAACACAGCAAATGTTACAGTGCCTTCCCTTTCCCTCATTATTTACTGGTACAATATCTAAGAGATAATACTGAAAACTTTATCACTTGGGTTGGTTACATAGCCAGAGAAAGTGGCTTTAGAAAATAAAAAAAATCGATTCAATGACTTTTACAAAAAAGGACAACTAAATTGTTTTTTTCAATACAGGCATATTTCTAAGTATGCTATTTCAACGAGAAGTTTCTTCCTATTTTTGGACGAACATAGACCTTCTTTCTGTAAAATATAAAGCATTTTAAATAAATACCCAATTTTATTTATTTATTTATTTATTTATTCATTTATTTTATTGTCTTTATTATTCAATCATAGCTGTGTACAATAGTGCAATCAAGGGGTACAATGTGCTGGTTTCATATACAATCTTAACTATTTTCATCAAACTGATTAACTTAGCCTTCCTGGCATTTTCTCAGTTATTATATGAAGACATTTGTATTCTGCATTTAGTAAGGTTCACCTGTACCCGTCTAAGATGCACCGTAGGTGTGACCCCACCAATTACCCTCCCTCTCACCCCTCCCCTCCCTACCCTTGCCCCTTTCCCCATATTCTTGTGCTATAGTTGGGTTATACCCTTTATATGAAAGCTAAAATTTAGCTTCATAGTAGGGCTGAGTACATTGGATACCTTTTCTTCCATTCTTGAGATACTTTGCTAAGAAGAATGTGTTCCACCTCCATCCATGTAAACATGAAAGAGGTAAAGTCTCCATCTTTCTTTAAGACTGCGTAATATTCCATGGTATACATGTACCACAATTATTAGTCCATTCATGGATCGGTGTAAATACCCAATTTTAATCCTGAAATATGATTCACCAGGATCATGTTTAATCTTTTGTACAACCGTTTAAAGCAGAAGTGGACAAACTATAGCTCATGGGCCAAATCCAGGCCTTGACCTATTTTTGTATGGCCTAGAACCTAAAAATTATATTTTACATTTTAAAATTGTCTAAGAAAAAGATTGTGAAGCATTAGGATTGTAAATCAAGAAGAAGAATGTACAACATTGATTATATACTATATTCTTAAAGACTAGAGTATTTACTAGCTGTCCCTTAGTAGGGTTTTTTTTTTTTTTTCAACCTTTGATTTAAAGTAGTTCAGGTTTTTCTTGTTAGTTTTTTGTTTGTTTGTTTGTTTGAGACAGAGTGTGCTGTGGCATCACAGCTCACAACAACTTCTTGCCTCAGCCTCCCAAGTAGCTGGGACAATAGGCACCTGCCACAATGCCCAGCTATTTTTTTGTTGTAGTTGTCATTGTTTAGCAGACCTGGGCCCCATTTGAGCTCGCCAGGCTCAGTTTATGTGAGGTATGGGTGCTGAGCCTCATTCAGTTTTTAATCTCTCCTAAATACTTAACGTTTTTCTACGAGCAAGTGTATTGCTTGTGAATATGTAATATTTTAAAAGTTGAAAATCTGTTTGTAACAACTAGTCACGTTGATTGGGTAAGGTGACATTCTATTTTCTGCACTGAATTTTTAGCTAATAGTTTAGCATTCTAGAGTTGAAAGTACATGAACAAAATATTGAATTGATGATTCATTTCAAGGAATTGTGTGAATAGAAAAGTAGATTTTTTTCCTCATAAATATATTATGTAGTAATCACAATTTATTCAGTTGGAAAATATTTTACTTTTGAAGATACCTCTTATCTTAAGCAAGTAGATTATACAAAAGCAAAATAAAACATACATTTAATTTACGATGTATTGGGCAGAGCAGTTGCTAAAAATAATATTATTCATTGGTTTATTCAACATTTATACTTATTTTTCTAATCACTAAATATTTATCATATTATTTTTATTAATGTATGAAATACTATGATTGTAACTGTGGATAAATATTGAAATATGTTTTAATGGAGGGTTATTATATGTCATAATTAGTGAATCTCAAACAAATGGGACAATTCTGCCTTCTCTCTCATGCATCATTATTTTTCTCTCATTATTGGATCTTTTCACCAACATACAAATAATAATGCAGGTTTTTTCCTCTAATCTTAAAAAAATTCTTATTCCCAGTTCTTCCTCTACTTCGGTGGTTCTCAACCTTCCTAGTGCCGCGGCCCTTTAATACAGTTCCTGTGGGTGGAGGCCGCTGCTCTTGTGGCTGCCTCATGTCTCTCTTCCCATTTATAGCTGAGATATATAGTTGTCTGTGCTGTCTGAAGAAGAAGAATATACAACATTAATTATATACTATATTCTTAAAGACTAGAGTATTTGCTAGCTGGCCCTTAGTAGGGGGTTTGTTTTTTTTTTTTTTTTTGTAACCCCTGCCACTCCTCCAAAACTACCGTGATTAATGACTCCCAACCTGCCGAGTCAGACGGTCAGTGCTCTGTCCTCCTCTCATTGACCTGGCCAGCAGCATTTGACACTTTCCTTGTTTGCCTTTGTACTATGTGTTGCATACTTCTGGGTTTTCCTCCTGCCTCCTCTGGCTGCTACTTTTTCATTCTCTTCTGCTGATTCCATCTTGCCTCCCCTACATCTAAATTGGCAGTGCTCCAGCATTTGGAATTTGGACCTTTGGGGTTTTTAGAGGTGGGGATCTTGCTGTATGGCCCAGGCTGGAGTGCAGTGGCTATTCACAGGTGTAATTGCCACAGTACACTATGGCCTTGATCTCCTGGGCTCAAGGGATCCTCCTGCCTAAGCCTCCTGAGTAGCTGGGAGTACAGGTACACACCACCACACCTGCCTGGACCTTTCTTAATCCACATTCACTTCCTTGTCATCTCGTCTAGTACCATGGCTGTAGATGTCCATCCTTTTGCCAATGAGCAGAAGTCCTTTAGCCTTAGAATGTATTATAAACAGAATTCCTTATCTTCCCTTCCCCGCACACCAAAACCTCCTCCTACAATTTTTCCCATCTAAGTAAATAGTAACTACAGTCTTTTTTGTTCAGCCTTGGAGTCGTTCTTGATGCCCATTCTTGCTTCATTCTACATGTGACAATTCTTCACATCTCTGTTACTAAAAAATTCTCATCTCTACCCTGAAGAAATGTTTAAGATCCAATCCTGCTCACCATCTCCACTGCTACAGCCCTGATCCAGGTCACCTTTATGTCTCACCTGTATTATTGCAGAAGCCTCGTACAGTTGATCTTCCTGCTCTGTCCTTGACTGGTTTTGGTCCATTCTTAACACTGCAGGTAAAGTAAATATGTTAGAATATAAGCCATATTATGTCACTCCATGGGTGAAAATCCTCCTTCGACTTATTTCAACCAGAGTACAAGCCACAGTCCTTAAAATCAGTCTACCAGGGCTTGTGCACTGTGCTGCTCCTTATCCCCAGTGCTCAGCCACCAACCCTTTGCTGTAGTCAGACTGGCTGCTTTGTTCTTGGAATATGCCAGGTAAGTTCTTGCCTTAGGAGCTTTCTCACTGGCTGTTCTCTCTGCCTGGAGCGCTCTTTCCCCGTGTATCTACATGGTGCGTGCCCTCCTCTCCTTGAGGTTTTTATTCTAATATCCATTCAGTGAGGCTTTCCAAAAGTTACAAATTTTCCTGCCACCCCAATTTTCCTTCCTGCTTTATGTTTCTTTTCTTGTAGGATCTATTACCGTCTACTATTCCATATATTTTATCTGCTTTTCCCATTTATTTTCTGCTACCTCCTACTAGAATATAAAGACAAGGTTTTGCCCCCTGCTCTGTCCTCAGCACGCATAATGTTTGGCCCATTTTATACACTGAATTAATAATGGGTGAATAAATGATTGAATGTGGTTTTTAAAAATAGCCAACATAGAAAATTTTTAAATAGGGATTTTGAGAGTTCCTAGATTATTTAATAAGCACTAAAATATTTTGGTAAACCACATGGCATGGGACTAGAAACATCAGAAATATTACTGTATATATTGTACTATAACATGTGGAACTTGCTTTTTTGCACTGCTCTCTAGTTTTGACCATTTGCTTACTAAGTATATAACCAAAAATAAATACTATTTGAACTTAAATATTACTATTAATATTTGAGTATGCTATATTATAGATGTTTTTTAAAAGAACCCTTTGTCATTAAAAGTATCAGTCACTTATTACATTAGTAAGGAACATTTTTTCAAAAACCTATTAATTTAGATTTATAGAAGAGTTCCAAAAGTATAGAGAGTATACCTTTCAGGATAGTTGTTTAATGTTTTTTTAAGTTTAGAAGCTTTAAAAGCATGAAAGACATACTAATTCAGTCTACCAATATAACTTGTGTAAGATGATGGCTTTTTTAAATAATTAAAAATAACCACCATTATACTCATACCACCCATAAAAATTATTTAAATAATTATTTAAAACAAATAATTATTTTAAAATTTCTGTATTAATTTTCTGTCTTGACAACATGCAAAATTATTTTAAATAATTTTAGGTATAATACATTTTATTTTGTTTCTTAATTTTAACTTTTTCATTTCATTCTGCAATATGCACGTTACTTTTTAAATGACTAATAGCAGATCATCTTGCTGATATACCATTATTAATAAATTGTTCTCTTCCTATTGGACAACTTAAGCTAGTTTGTTTTGGTTTACTTTCATTAATAATAGGAAGATAGTATCTTTGTAGATATATCTTTTTTCATTTACCAGAATTGTTTCCATGCACTAAATTATCCACAATTAGATTGGGTAAGAGTTACGGGGGTGTAGGGATCGTGGAGTTGGAGCACAACACCCACAAAACTTTGTCAGTGAAACATTCTTTAAAAGACAGGAACCTAATAATTTTTGCACAGTTTTACAAATGTTAAATTGTTAAGGAATACATAACTACTACATACTATAATAAATATAGCACTTTACTGTGACTAAAACCTGAAGTTTGCTTTGGAAAGGGGTGTCTGGTTGTGTCTAGGAGTTGTTGTGAAGTAGTGGGAAGAGGATTATCTCAAGTCAGAAGGACAGTTGTGCATCATATGTGGTTCATAATGCAGGTGCAGAGCAGTGGAGGGGCCAGTGACATGTGCCCATGAGCATTTTGTTTATTCTTATGTGACTTGGTTAAGCTGGCTACAATTTCTGTGTTCATCTGGTGTTTTTTGCAGATAAATTCATGCATAAGAAGTGCTGACATTTTATACTGGCATTATTCTCTGATATGCTGATTGCATTAAAACAAATTTGTATTTTCAATACAAGCATTAGAAAAGACTATACTAATTTGTTATCCTGCAAGTTTCACTATAATTTTAACATCATACTAGATTTATAAGCTTTTTATATGGAAATTTTTCTGATGTATTTTTAATCAAGCCCCTTCAGAATATACTGGTTTGGTGCAGTCTTAACGGATGTAACTCCAACCATGATAGGTCCTGGAGATGTTATTTTAAAATAATAACAAAGCTTTGTCAATTGTGCAGAGACAAGAAAAAATGGAGACAAGTTTTTTCCAGTATGACTGAAGCCAAAATAGAGGTTAGAGAAAATGTTAAGATGAAAAAAAAAAAAAGAAATAAAAGAAGAGAAAAACTGAAAACCTGGAAAGGTAGCTGATACCTAAGAGTGTGTGTATGTGTGTGTGTTTAAACAGGAGAAGTGAAAGACTAGAAGAGGTGGAAAGGCCAAGGAAGGGCGCAAGCTGAAGACAGACGGTTTGGTTGCCATCCCGTGTGGTGGCAGTGAGAATGGAAAAAGTGTATAAATGTGAAAGAAGTTTTGTGAGATGTAGGATTTGCTGCCCTATTAAATGAGAAAGAAGATGTAAAATAAATGTCTGTCCAAGATTGCTCCAAAGTGTTACTGTGAGTGGCTTAAGAATAGGGATCCTAGAAATGGAATAGATGATGATCAAGAAGAGTGGCGTGAGTTGGAGGAGAGGTATTCTGGAAATGATGGCACCTGACTGAGTGGATGGGGCGCTGGACTGAGCATTAAGAAGGTTTGATGAATCCCAGTGGGGGACCCTGCACACTAGTTACTTCCCTGGCTTTCAGTGTTCTACCTTGTCAAATTAAGTGTTGGGCTACTAGATGATTACTGACGTGTTTTCCAACTGAAACATTGCCCGGTCTTTTGTATTTGAACTCTGTTACTCTTTCTGCATGATTCCTTTCTAGTGACCTTTCATAAAGATTTTAGTTTATAATGAAATGAGGATAAAAACATCTTTCTTGAGTCTATTGAATTGAGTCTATTAAACGTTCTTCTTAACTTGGCACAGGAAGTACCAAAATTGCCATCTTACTTACTCTTGCTCTTGTAGATCAAAATTGAGAGCAAGGAGAATTGGATGTCTGAGACCAAACTTTGAAAAAGCATTCTGGAAGTTTTTAAAATGCATACTTTTGGGGTTTTCATTGTTACTAGCTATCAATAAGAAATTCTTTAATAAATTATTTCAAAAGAAATTAATGTAATACAAATACAATGTTATAGAAATGTGTGTGTAGAATAAATATAGCTTAGAGAGACTATCATATAGAGGAAAAGTACACGCTTTGGAATTTTACAAAGATTGGATTCAATATCAGTTTTACTACTCTGCTGGCTGTGTAGCCTTAGGCAAACAAATAAAAAGCTTGGTTTTGGAAGATGATTTTCTTTCTTTCTATGTAAAATGGAAATATTAATAACATATATTAAGTTGCAGAATTGTAGTGAGGAATAGAGAGAATGCTTATAAAGAACTAAGTACACAACCTGATAATAAACAGTAACCTTTATCAGTTATGAGGTAACAGTTATTGTTGTAATATAAACTCTTAGTAAATACTTTTTCAGAATTTTACCTGCATTAATACTTATTCTGTATCCCCTTCCTGTAATCAGAGTTGCGTATGTGTGTGACAATGGGATCTCTAATACTGCTTTTCAGCAGCTGAAATGATTTGACAAAACTAAAGAATTATTTTTAAAATGCTCATCCTATGGCTAGGCATCATGACTCATGCTTTTCATCCCGGCATTTTGGGAGGCTGAGGAGGGAGGATCATTTGAGGTCAATTTAAGACTAGCCTGGGCTACAGAGTGAGACTTTGTTTAAAAATTGTTTTTAATTATCCAGATGTGGTAGTGTGCGCCTACAATCCTAGCAACTCCACAGGAAGAGAGGCAGGAGGATTGCTTAAGCCTAAAAGTTTGAGGTTGCAGTGAGGTATGATCATACCACTGCACTCTATCTAGTCTGGGCAACAGAACAAGACCCTGTCTCTAAAATAATAATAGTAATGATAATCCTAAAGTTTCAGCATATCCAATCCTCAAATGGACTAATGATAATTTTTTATTATTTCAGGTTCATTGAAGATACAAGGAATTAGGATAATGATAATCTTTAAAGAGGTGTTTCTTGCATATAAATGCCTGTCTTCAGCTGCTACTATAAGAACACTTGTTATATTGAGACAACAGTCATAATAAATCACTAAAAATACACTTTTTGGGAAGTTTAGGTCATAAAATGTAAAAAAGTTTGTGATATGAATCAGGAAAGCTGGATGTCTTCTCCTTAAAGATTAGTGGTTATATTTTATTTTACAATGTTTATAGCAGTGTATTGCCACACTGTATGCAGATTTATTACTTGCTAATTTCAGACCCAGAAGAAGAGCCCTGAGTATTTAACTGGCAAAAGATTGCTGTGATTCTCAATGACCTCCTTTCGGAATTTTATTTTTTAGGGATATAAAGAAAGTAAATATGTTTTGTTGGCTTGATTTATATTTTTTAAAGTAGACCTAGAACGTTCTGTATTTCAGTAACGTGGAGGAAGGAAAACTCATAAGTGAAGGTACAGTGAGTGTGTAGTTTCAAAACTAAGAAGAAAAGATGGATGAAAAAAACTTTATGGTTTGTAAAAATAAAGCTGTTAAACAGGAAGGCAAAATAGGAAAAGTTGAAAAAGATCAGAAGAAAATTTTTTAAACCCAATACTTTTCATATTTATTTTATGACAAGAACAGAAAGATTTGTTTGTGAGAAAAGATACATTGAGTAATAAAAAGCTGAAGATGCAAATATCAATGCCAAATGGTATGCTATCACAAGACTTACTCTGTGCTGGAATTGGTTGACACTGGAGTAGGATAGCTGTGTTTTCAGATTGATGATTTTCCTTCCAGTGTCCTTAAGGAACAGGCATATTCCTTTTTCTCTTTTATGTTGCATTCCTGAATTTTGTACCTGGTAAGAGCTCAGTAGGTGTTGTGCACTTATTATGATTTCTCAGTTTGTGATATATATTATGCAATTGCTACTTAAAGCATTTTTGGCATTTTTTTTTTCAATTCCCTTAGTTGTTATTGACCAAGACATTACCTTCAATTATAATTGTTCTTCATATTGTTTGATTACATTATTGCTAACAAGAGTAGGTTTTGTGTATTTGTAAAATTGATTTCTTATTTCTTCTGAGCTTCACTTAAATTATTCAGTTTGTCTAGGGATACTTTGTCAATTAAAAAAATATGTGCAATAAGTGGATTGTAGCCTTCGCTTGAAAGATATAAATTTGCTTCATATTAGGGGTGTATACATTGGATACTTTTTCTTCCATTCTAGAGATACAACAAGGCCTTTTTTTAGAGACAAGGTCTTGCTCAGGCTGGTCTAGAACCCATGAGCTCAGGCATTGTACCCGCCTTGGCCTCCCAAAGTGCTAGGATTACAAGAGTGAGCCACCGCACCTGACCTATAAGTATTTCTGTATGTATCTATTTGTATTTTAATTTTAATTTTTTTTTTTTGAGACAGAGTCTCACTATGTCACCCTTGGTAGAGTGCTGTGACATCACAGCTCACAGCAACCTTAGACTCTTAGGTTTAAGTGATTCTCTTGTCTCAGCCTCCCAAGTAGCTGGGACTACAGGCGCCCACCACAACACTTGGCTATTTTTTTTTTTGTTGTTATTGTTATCATTGTTGTTTTAGCAGGCTCTGGCCGGGTCGGGTTTGAACCCATCAACCCTGGTGCATATGGCTGGTGCCCTAACCACTGAGCATGGGTGCCAAGCCAGGCATCTGTTTTTTTGAGACAGAGTTTCACTATGTCGTCCTAGATAGAGTGCTGTGGCGTCACAGTTCACAGCAACCTGAAACTCTTGGGCTCATGGGATTCTCTTGCGTCAGCCTCCCAAGTAGCTGGGACTACAGATGTCTGGCACAACACCTGGCTATTTTTTGGTTGCAGCTGTCGTTGTTTAGCAGGCCCGGCCGGGCTCTTACCCGCCAGCCTCGGTATATGTGGCCGGTGCCCTACTCACTGAGCTATGGGTGCCGAGCCCAGCTATCTGTATTTTTATTAAGCTGAATATGAGTTCATACTGATGTTGGAGACATAATCTTAGCTTCCAGAAAAATTATACAAAAAATTTGCAGTGTTGAGAAACAAAATAGCAATCAGCGTCCTGCCTTAAACTTCTGTTTAGTTTCTGTGACTATGACGAATGTTCTTTCTAGCTCTAAGATTCCAAGATTGCCCACTTGGCAGTTTGGAAGCAGCTGACTGGTTTAATTCTGTGAACACTAGACGGGCACCCGGTGATGCTGATGCTGCCTGGTGAGGCGGAGCCAAGCATTTGGAGCCTTGGACTAGGGCATTACCCCCTTATGCACTGAACACAGCTGGAGCGGGTGGCTTTGAGGGAGTCAGATTACTCTTCCAGCATGTGGAATTTTGAAAGCATCTAGGAATTCTAACTTGTGTTCTTGGAAAACTTCTGTCTAAATTCTAGGAAGAAGAACGCCTAAATAAACTCAGACTGGAGAATCAAGGCTCCCCTGAAAGTAAGTTGCCCCTGCGACCACAGTAGTTACCAGTTAACTTGTGCTAGCGGTGGGAGGATTGATGACTGTGGTATGGCAAGAGAGCTAATGATTTCATCCCAGTGAAACGTGTGGGTGAGTTTCTAAGAATTCCTTTTAGGTCTAGTACTTAAGGATGTATCAAAAGCCTTACCTTTAATGTTTCCTTTCTGGTTTGGGCATGACATCATCTGAGTACACCAAGGCTCATATAGCAGAATTGAAGAACCTGGACCAGCCTAACGCCTCATGGCAATCAAATTCCACAAAGACATGTGGAAATTACTTCCTGGGTCCAAGGCTACACTCCTGCAGCCTGGTGTTTTTCTCCTAACTGTGGTCAGGGCTGTGCCATAGTGTGATTGTTGGCCTTAAAAGTGGAGAGTATTCTGTGTAGTCCTGTTATTCATTAACCTTGTAAAGATCCATTTCTGTTCCTGTCTAACCACTTTCAAGCAGGAAGCTCTGAAAGTGTATTATCTTTTGGGTGATTCAGTTAGATTAAATTCAGTGGCTGTCTATCATGTCCATGTTATATGGAAGGCATTGTACGATGCCCTTGATGTAGTGATGGATGAGTCCCTCATAGCACCTGTGGGAGGATAATGCAGGTATATAGAAAACTAACTATCAAAAGCAGAATGAAATGAGGGCTTCTCTTTTGTCCTAAATCGAACTTTTTAAAGTTCTATGGCACTTATTTGGCATGCCATCAGTAAGGAAGGGGAAAGTTTTAGAGCTGTGGGTTTCCAAACTATGTTCCTTGGTATCCCTGGGGTTCCCAGAGATGCTTGAAAGGGGTAGACCAAGTAAGAGCTGTACTTCAGTTAGAGTAGCTCTCTTTCATGTTTTACGTTTGGGCTTTTGAATAAGATTTCTTTTGAAATGGGGTTTCAAAAAATAGTGGGCGTGCCTCTAATATTTTTGGGCTGTAATCCTAGCTCTCTGAGAGGCCAAGATGGGAGGATCGCTTGAGCTCAAGAGTTCAAGACCAGCCTGAGCAAGAGCGAAACCTGGTCTCTATTAAAAAGAGAAAAATTAGCCAGGCATTGTGGCAGGCACTTGTAGTCCCAGCTACTTGGGAGGCTGAGGTAAGAGGATTGCTTGAGCCCAGGAATTTTTTTTTTTTTTTTTTTGAGACAGTCTCACTTTATTGTCCTCAGAGTGCGGTGGCATCATTGCTCACAGCAACCTTTAACTCTTAGGCCCAAGGGATCCTCTTGCCTCCCAAGTAGCTGGAACTACAGGCACCTGCTGCAACACTGGCTGTTTCTTTAGAGACGAGGTCTCGCTCTTGCTCATCCTGGTCTTGAACTCCTGAGCTCAAACATCTACCTACTTTGGCCTCTGAGAGAGCTTAAGCCCAGGAATTTGAGGTTGCTATGAGCTATGATGCGACAGCACTTAACCAAAGGTGACAGAGAGACTCTGTCTCAAAAAAAAAAAAAAAAAAGAAGATTGGAATAGCCTAACTAAGTTAGAGGAATGTTCTTTTAGAAAAGCAGAGGAAGGGAGAGGATTAGTGGATGCAAAGAATAACAACAACATAAAAAGGCCACCTTGAGATTTAAATTAACTTGTTGGCGTTTTAAAGGGACAAATTTCAGAAATAGGTATAAATTCTAACATATGGATTTTTAGGGTGCTCGGTAAAGCCTTAACTGTTTTATCTAAGTTTCATACAGTTTTCTGATGAAGAAAGTTCTTCATGGTGGAGAAGCGTTTTTGTGTTTTGAAGAACAAAGTTTTAATTAGTTAAATATTGCTGGAAGTCTGCCATTTTTTGGCTCCTTAGGGTAAGGTTGCTTTTGATCGTCTGTACTGTTGATGTGAGTATTTGAGCATCAGCCAAATGTCTGTGCAGAGCTTCTGTAGCCGAGGAATATAGATGCGTAGCAGCAGAGTCTGAACACCATTGCTCTTCTCTCGAGAATTATCCTTTCCTTGCCCCACTCTGACTCAGCCAAGATTCTGTCTTTAACAGTGTAATTGCCTGTGTCGTCAGGAACCTCAGGATGGAGGCGGAATTAATGCCCCTTATTTCCTGCCTCTCACTTGGCCTTCTTGGGTTGTGTCATCTTATCCACCTTTCAAAGCCCAGATCAGATAACCAGTTTATCCATGTAGACTTGTGTGATACCGGCTTCCCCAGCCTAACGTCATTTTCTCCCCCTTGAAATGGTCACGAGATGTTACTTGTCCGTGTGGTATGTGTATTACGGTTTTCAGAATGTAAGGTCCGAGGGCAGCGCTGGCTGTCCCCCGGCTCACTGGTCTGCACTTCACGCTACCTTGTACATTGTAGTCGTTCAGTTCATACTTGGTTGAATGAATATTTGAACAAATATCAGGATTATTTTTTTCATTTACTGTTTCTACCTCTGTGAGCTGGCTTGACCTCAATGACTGTAAAGAAATTCTAGAGAAGAAACTGTAGATTATACTGAGGTGACTATAGAGCAGGAGCTGAGGAGATCTGTTTTTCCTTTCTGTAATGCCTCCTATAATTGTCATACTTTATCAGATGTAATGGAAAAAACATAATACTCAGTATGGTTTTTCCTATTCTCTCATTCAATGACAGTCAACATGGAAGACTTCTGTGACCACATGTGTGGAGGTTTTTCTCCACACACCAAGCAAACAAGTCAGTTCTGCAGCAGACACCAGCTGAACGCCCTCCAATTCAACCCTATGCTATCTACAGATATTTTCAGCTCCCATAGGTTGAGGGCTCAGTCCACAGATTGCCCCCAGACACCAGCTGCAAGTCCAGGCCTCCAGATCTTCTGACTGACTAGCTAGAAATTGAGGCTCCTACAGCTCCCTCCCTTGGGTTCAGTTAATTTGCTAGAGCAGCTCACAGGAAAATGCATTCATTTACTGATTTATTATAAAGGATATTTCAAAGGATACAGATGAAGTGATGCATAGGGTGAGGTGTGGAAGAAGGGGTGTGGAGCTTCCATGCCCCCCCACCCCCCATGAGCTACCCTCCAGGAACCTCCATGTGTTCAGCTATCCAGAAGCTTCCTGAACTCTGTCTTCTTGGGCCTTTTATGGAGACTTCACTGGAGAGGCATTGAAGTCAACCATGTCAAGATGTGATTGGACAAAAAGGGTCTGATCTAAATCAGGCAAGGCCTGTCTGTTTAGGTTCTTCCTGGCCTGAGTGTGCAGCATTCCTTCCTCTGGGGTATGGGGCAGGACCCTCTCTGGAATGAGAGTCTTAGGATTCAAAATCAGATTAGAGTCTTGCCTTGGGCAGGTGAAAGGAAGATGGGGAAGGTCAGAGAGAGAGATTCTGTTTCCTGAGGCCTTCTTCTGAGGTCTAAATTGTCCTAACATTGTAATGAAAGACTATAACAAGGGCTGTGGGAGTAGAGCCAGAAACTGCTGGATGAAAACCAATATATGTCTCATAATATCACACCAGATGTAGTATTTTTTCTTGAGTTTGTTATGTCTGTATGGCTTATTCCTCAAGACTGTGAAAAAGACTGTTGAAACATACCTTGGAGAGCAATGTTCCTCATAATTTTTCCCTATGTGTTTTTCTAAGTGAGTACAAGCCCAGGCTGGTAAAGATCTGAACCAGATATTTGTGTGGGAGCTTAGGGGTACCTAGGAAGGAAAAAGGGGTGAATTCATCTAGATAAGTTCCCCCATACTCCTCTCCTGCTGTGACTGTTGCTTTTAACAGCTTACGGCTTGGCTTTGCTTTTCAGCTCTTACAAGCTTAAAGAAAGGATACCTGTTTATGTATAATCTTGTGCAATTCTTGGGATTCTCCTGGATTTTTGTCAACTTGACTGTGCGGTTCTGTATCCTAGGAAAAGGTAAGTAAGAAATTTTGGGACTGATTTTTCCTTTCTTAGGAGTTTGGTCCACTAACTAAGGGTAATATTTGCAACCTCTCCAGTAGCTGGGGTGAGATGCTCAAACCACCCACTATGCTGGCCTAAAGTTTTTTTTGTCTTTTTTTGAGGCAGAGTCTCACTCTGCCACCCAGGCTAGAGTGCTGTGGCATCTACCTAGCTCACGGAACCACTGTGAGCTTAAACTCCTGGGCTCAAGTGATTAATTAATCCTCCTGCCTCAGCCTCCTGCGCAGCTGGGACTATAAGCACCTGCCACAATGCCCGGCTCATCTTGTCTGTTTTTAGTAGAGATGGGGGTCTTGCTTTTGCTCAGACTGGTGTTGAACTCCCGAGCTCAAGTGATTCACCCACCTCAGCCTCCCATATTGCCAGGATTATAGGCACCAGCCACTGGGCCCAGCTCCCAGCTAAACTTCTTAAGCTAAGTTGGAAACAGCAGCAAACTCCTAGGCTTGTCTAGGAACTCCTGGGCTTATCAAGCTCTCTATTGTGAAGGAGTTTTTATTAAATTAATTTTTAATTTTTTTCTAATTATAAAAATGTTAGTTACCCCAAAATCCCAAAGTAAAGACATAACACACACCTACTACCATGATCTCATGAGAGCAGCAGGTTCTTGGCACCAAGGCTTTTATATCTGAGTATTTTTTAAAACACTTAGGACTGTAACATAACACTCGTATGTGGCGTTTGTTTTTCACCACATTGAATATCAGAAATAGCTTTTCATGTCAGTGAGGATACTTTTGTAGTGTTACTTTAAATGGCTGTATTTTGTGGGTTGCCATACAGTTATTTAAGCAATTGTAGGACATTTAGTTGGTTTTAACTTTTTATTATTATGAGCAGTATTCTAGTAAACATTCTTAGAGCTAAATTGTATGTATCCTTAATAGTTTCCTTAGGAGAAATTTCTGAAATGGAATTACAAGATTAAAGGGCACGTTATTTTTAAGGATTTTGATATATATTGTCAAATTTCTTTCTAGAAAGAGTGTGTTATTTTGTACTATCACTATATAAGTTTGTGTTCTATTAGCATATAAATATTGGGCAGCTCCTGTGGGTCAGTGAGTAGGGCGCCAGCTCCATTTGCTGGAGGTGGCAGGATCAAACCCAGCCCCAGCCAAAAAAAAAAAAACAACCCCCCCCAAAAAAACAGCATATAAATATTGTACTTTGAAAAATCTATTTTCTAATTATAAAAGTAATATGCTAATTTAAGAAAGTTTGAAAAGGCCAGGCACAGTGGCTCTCTCCTGTAATCCTAGTACTCTGGGAGGCTGAGGCAAGTGGAGTACTTGAGCTCAGGAGTTTGAGACCAGCCTGAGCAAGAGACTAGTGTGAGCTAGAGCAAGATGCTATCTCTACTAAAAATAGAAAAGACTAGCTGGGTGTGGTGGTGGGCAGCTGTAGTCCCAAGTACTCAGGAGGCTAAGGCAGGAGAATCACTTGACCCTACGAGTTTGAGGTTGTTGTGAACTAGGCTGATAGTGAGACTCCATCTCAAAAAATAAATAAATAAATAAATAAAGTTTGGAAAATGGGGGAAATTGGGGATGGTGGTGTGGGTAGGGGGAAGTTAAAAAGCCTGTGTATGTCCCATTACTGTCTATATTTACATAGACAGTAGAACCTCCATAGTTGACCACCTCCCTACATTGACCACCTTCTTAAGTTGACCTAATTTTCATAGATTGGACATGTACCACATGCACTCAATGGAAATTTCTTATGTTTACCACCTCTGGATGTTAACCAGTTTGTTAGAGTTCCATGAGTGGTCAGCTTACAGAGGTTCTACTGTATTTCCTTCCAGGCCTTTTTCTTTCCTGCAGTTAAAAACATTATAATCAGACCAGGCTTGGTGGCTCATGCCTATAATCCTAGCACTTTGGGAGGCCAAGAAAGTAATATGCTCTCTCTAAAAAAAAAACATAGAAAAGTTAGCTGGGTTTGGTGGACTTAGGAGGCTGAGGCAGGAGGATCACTTGAACCCAGGAGTTTGAGGTTGCTGTGAGCTATGATGATGCTATGGCACTCTAGACTGGGTGTAAGGGCGAGACCGTGTCTCAGAAGAAAAAAATTATAATCATACTGTATATACAATTTTGCATCCTGTTTTTTTAACTAATAAGCATTTTAATGTTAATATTTTTCTAATATTGTGTTAAAAACCAGATTTATATTTCTGAATTGAAACAAGCATAAATGTCCCATAAAATCAGAGGTAGAACAAGAAAATCTAATTTTTATTTAACATATACCAAGCCTTTTTTCTTTAAGAGATGTGGGTCTTGTTATATTGCCCGGGCTGGTCTTGAACTCTTAGGCTTAAGCAGTCCTCCTGCCTCAGCTTCCTAAGTAGCTGAGACTACAGGCGCACACCACCACGTCTAGCTCATAGTACAAATCTTACCTCATAAGTGTCTATTTCAAAATGAGGATGTCCTCCTTTTTCTAAGAAAAATACAATTGGTCCAGGAAAAATGCCACTTAAAACCCTTAAAAAGAATACCAAAATTGCATTTTAAATGGTGACAAAAAGATTTGATTGGAATTTTTATTTTTTGTCATGAAAAGTGATATTTTAAATTATGAAAATAATTTTTTTATCTTACATGTAACAAAACTGAACTTTTATAATTTGACATTAATTCCTTTAAGAAAAGAATTAGTGGCGGCACCTGTGGCTCAAAGGAGTAGGGCGCTAGCCCCATATGCTGGAGGTGGTGGTTTCAAACCCAGCCCCGGCCAAAAACTGCAAAAAAAAAAAAAAAAAAAAAATAATAAATCCAGTTTTTTGTTTATTTATTGGTGGAATTTTTCTGACAAAATCATACAATAATGTAGTATACCATTTTTCATTTCACAGTTGACTGCAGTAGGATCATAAATTGGATAATTTTTGCAAAAATATTGGAGAGGCTCTTGGTGTTTTTGGAAGGACCTCATTTATTCATCTGACTTTTTTTTTTTGTTTGAGATAGAGTCTCACTTTGGTAGACTCAACCTTGGTAGAGTACCGTGGTGTCACAGCTCACAGCAACCTCAATCTCCTGGGCTTAAGGGATTTTCTTGTCTCAGCCGCCCATGTAGCTGGGACTACAGGTGCCCACCACAATGCCCAGGTATTTTTAGAGACATATCTCACTCTGGCTCAGGCTGGTCTCGAACCTGTGAGCTCAGACAATCAACCCACCTGGGCCTCCCAAGTGTTGGGATTATAGGCGTGAGCCACTGCACCTGACCTTTATTCATCTGATATTTAAACTTCTCTTTTCAGGCTTCTGCAGTGTTATTTTTCTTGTAACTGGCCTAACTCTGCCACAATCTTGTTCATCTATATGTTTATGTACCATTAGAATAGTTGTATATCATTAATGTAATTGACTTTAGGAGTATGATTTGTAATTTCATTTTGCCGTCTTTGTTCTTGTTGTTGAATGTTGCTGACAATGGAGAATAAGGATGGACCAAGAGCTCGATGCAATAAATAGGCCTGTTCTTAAGTGGGAATGGATATTTAAATGGATGCTTGTTTTATACATTGTTGGCTTATTAGAGATGATTTCTCAGCTGTAATGTTTGCTTTTCTATGGAACCTCTTAACTCTAAATCTAAATTAATTTAGATTAGAAATATGTGGAATTTGATTCCCTTTATGAGTGATTTCATTTGACCCCCTTTTACCTTCCTTGTGGGCATTTGGAAACTTCAAATTTGGGGATGTTTGTTGGTTGTCACATGACTTGGAGGCTAGTTGTATTCAGCAGGCAGGGAGTCAGGAATCCTGAGATCTCTGCAATGTGCAGGACAAAAACTATTTTGCCCAAAATGTTGGTGGTGCCCTGGTTGAGAGACACTGCAAAGAAAAATGTAGGAACGGAGGATGTTGAGAGAGGATCAGTATAAAAAATAAAGGGTTTTATTTTACAGACCACTCAGGTTTAATACATTTGCTAACCTCATAGAAGCAACAACTATCATTTTAAACTATTATCATCTATCAACTGTCAATTATTGTTTAATCAAAATTTCTATAGTCTTGGATGTTTACATTGATTCAGTTGTAATGCACTTAGAAATAAATGGTGTTTCAGAGAACACTGTTGTTCATAAAGCTTTATTTTTTGCAGTTTTTGGCTGGGGCCAGGTTTGAACCTGCCTCCTCCGGTATATGGGGCCAGCACCCTACTCCTTTGAGCCACAGGCACCGCCCCATAAAGCTTTTTTTAAGTGTCATTTTAGAATTTTTTTTTGAGACAGAACCTCAAGCTGTTGCCCTGGGTAGAGTGCTGTGGCATCACAGCTCACAGCAACCTCCAACTGCTGGGCTCAAGCGATTGTCCTGCCTCAGCCTCTCAAGTAGCTGGCACTACAGGCACCCGCTACAACACCCAGCTATTTTTTGGTTGCAGCCGTCATTGTTGTTTGGCAGGCCCGGGCTGGATTCGAACCTGCCAGCTCAGCTGTGTGTGGCTGGCACATTAGCCACTTGAGCCACAGGTGCCGAGCCGTCATTTTAGATTTTTAAAATTAGGATATATTCTCAGAAGTCTGAAGATACAAATACAATTAAGATTTTTGAAATCTAAATTTATTCAATACTTTCACCTCTGCATTTATTTATAATTATGCAGTTTTGAGTTTTGAAAGGCTACATTGCATTCCATATATGTCATAATAGTTTTAGCTTTAAATTAAATGAGATCATAAATCTAAAAAGGGTTATGTCTATGTTTGGTAGATAGATTTTTTAATATACTAACTGAATGAAGTCTAGATGTGCTTTTTTCTTGCCTTTTAAAAATTAGAAAAGAGCCGGGTATGGTGTCTCAGGCCTGTAATCCTAGCATGCTGGGAGGCTGAGGCATGTGGATCGCCTGAGCTCAGGAGTTCGAGACCAGCCTGAGCAAGAACAAGACCCGTCTCTATAAAAAAAAAATAGCTGGGCATTGTGGCGGGCACCTATAGTCCCAGTTATCAGGGAGGGAGACTGAGGCAAGAGAATTGCCTTTTTTTTTTTTTTCTCTTGGTAGAGACAGTTTCACTTTATCGCCCAGGGTAGAGTATTGTGGTGTCACACAGCTCACAGCAACTTCCAAATCCTAGGCTTAGGCGATTCTCTTGTCTCAGCCTCCCGAGTAGCTGGGACTACAGGCGCCCGCAACAACGCCCGGCCATTTTTTGTTGCAGTTTGGCCAGGGCCGGGTTTGAATCTGCCACCCTTGGTATATGGGGCTGGTGCCCTACCCACTAGGCCACAGGTGCCCCCCAAGAGAATTGCTTTGAGCCTAAGAGTTTGAGGTTGTTGTGAGCTGTGGCGCCATAGCACTCTTCCCAGGGTGACAAAGTGAGACTCTGTCTCAAAAAAATTTAGGAAGGGAACACTGCTCCTATAATCCCAACTACTAGGGAGGCTAAGGCTGAAGGGTTGTTTGGGCCCAGGCTGGGTAACATCTAGTTCAAAACTTGAATCCAACTGGATGTTTGTTCTTCCTTTCTTTCTTTCATGAAAGATGTAGTTTGAGAAGTAATCTGTTGGAATTGCCCCTCTATTTACCCTTAATGTGTATTTGTGCCCATAGAGTCCTTTTATGACACATTCCACAGTGTGGCTGACATGATGTATTTCTGCCAGATGCTGGCACTTGTGGAAACTATCAATGCAGCAATTGGAGTCACTACGTCACCGGTGATACCTTCTCTTATTCAGGTATTAAATATTTGAGCTCAAGGGTGGGGAACGAAAGATTTCATTATTTATCTAGTGGTATGTCGCACTTGACCAAGAAGTCCCAACTAGTTCCTGTGTATTCATTGTTTTATTTGAACAAAAGGAAAAATTTTATACTTCAAAGATATTTTCCAAAAGTAGACTTCTAAGGATGGCACCTGTGGCTCACTGAGTAGGGCGCCAGCCCCATATACCCAGGGTGGTGGGTTCCAACCTGGCCCCGGCCAAACTGCAACAAAAAAATGGCTAGGCGTTGTGGTGGGCGCCTGTAGTCCCAGCTACTCGGGAGGCTGAGGCAAGAGAATCGCCTAAGCCCAGGAGTTGGAGGTTGCTGTGAGCTGTGACGTCACGGCACTCTACCGAGGGCAACCAAGTGAGACTCTGTCTCTACAAGAAAGAAAAAAAAGTAGACTTCTAACATTTCAGGTCTATTTCATTTTTTATGATATCCTCATGAAATCACAAAGTTACAGAAAGAGCTTTAAATCTAAGGAAGTTTGATTCTCAGGCAAGAGTAGAAGCAGCTACATTCAGTTTCCTTAAAAATGTGTTGGTCTCTTCCCGCTGTGGGTAGATGATGGCAGACAAATACCTAGGAACTCTTTTCACTTTGGAAATGAGCAGCTTCTAATCAAAGATTGAAAAACCAAAGAAACAAGGGATTATAAGCAAGAAACAGCAGAAACAGAAGAGCATTGCCTGGGTACAGTGGGGTGTGCCTGTGGTTCCAGCTACGTGGGAGGCTGAGGGAGGATGATTCAGATATTAGTATTATCAGATGCAAAAGAGAAAATAATACTGCTTAGAAAAAACTTGACTATTTGAGGAGGAAACAAAAACCTAAAGAATAAG
The DNA here is from genome assembly GCA_963574655.1 of Perodicticus potto. Lineage (NCBI taxonomy): Eukaryota > Metazoa > Chordata > Mammalia > Primates > Lorisidae > Perodicticus > Perodicticus potto. The sequence goes on along the minus strand of CAUYRH010071159.1, from coordinate 4,711 downwards.
TAAGCAGGTCCAGCACAACGGCTTATGCTTGTAATCCTAGCATTCTGGGAGACTGAGGCAAGAGGATCCTTGAGCTCATAAGTTTGAGACCAGCCTGAGAAAGAGTGGTGAAGTCCCCCCAACCCTGTTTCTACTAAAAGTAGAAAAATTAGGCATTGTGGTAGATGCCTATAGTCTCAGCTACTTGGGAAGCTGAGACAAGAGGATTGTTTGAACCCGGGAGTTTTTGGTTGATGTGAGGTAGGCTGATGCCACAGCGCTCAAGCCAGGGCAACAGAGTGAGACTCTGTCTCAGACAAAACAAAACAAATGAAATAATAAGCAGATGTGATTAGGAGGCAAATAAACCTATTAATGGAAAATACAGTGATCACATTTTTATTTATTTTTGAGACAGATTCTCACTCTGTCACTGCCCTGGGTTGAGTGCTGTGTAGTTCACAGCAACCTCAAGCTCCTGGGCTCAAGAGATCCTGTGCGTCAGCCTCCTGAGTAGCTGGGTCTACAGGCACTTGCCACAATACCGGCTAGTTCTATTTTTAGTAGAGATGGAGTCTGGCTCTTGTCAGGCTGGTCTCAAACTCCTGAGTTCAGGCAGACCACCTGTCTCAGCCTCCCAGATGCTAAGATTACAGGTGTCAACCACCGTGCCTGGCTAGTAATCACAATTTTACTTTTTTTTTTTTTTTGAGACAGAGTCTCAAGCTGTCACCCTGGGTAGAGTGCCGTGGCATCACAGCTCACAGCAACCTCCAACTTCTGGGCTCAAGCGAGTCTCCTGCCTCCGCCTCCCAAGTAGCTGGGACTACAGGTGCCCGCCACAACGCCCCGGCCATTTTTTGGTTGCAGCCGTCATTGTTTGGCGGGCCCGGGCTGGATTCAAACCTGCCAGCTCAGGGGCACATGGCTAGCACCATAGCCCGTTGAGCCACAGGCACTGAGCCACACATTTTTACATTTAATGGATAGTTTTTTGCTTTTTTTTTTTTTTTGAGACTCTTACTATGTTGTCCTTGGTAGAGCGCCATAGAATCACAGCTCACAGCAACTTGAAACTCTTGGGCTTAAATGATTCTTTTGCCTCAGCCTCCCAAGTAGCTGGGACTTCAGGTGCCTGCCACAATGCCCAGCTATTTTTTTGTTGTAGTTGTCATTGTTTGGCAGGCCTAGGCCAGGTTCAAACTGCCAGCCCCAGAGTATGTGGCTAACGTGCTAGCCACTGAGCTATAGGCACCGAGCCTAATGGATAGTTTTTGTAGTAGATTAGACACAGCTGTAGAGAAAGTCAACTGTTGGAGATACTGAATAGAGAACACAAAAGTAAATATAAAGACATAATTTTCTTGATGTAAGACTTAATATTATAACGATGTTAGTTCTCATACTTACTTGTAGATAAATACAATTCCAATTGTAGTCTAAAAAATCTTGGAATATGACAAGAGAATTCTAAAGTTTTATGAATAAGCAGAAGTTTACCTAGGATAGTAGTAGTATTTTCAATAGCTGAAATGTGCAAGCAGCTCAAGGGTCCATGATAGACGAATAGATTTAAAAAATGTGTTTTATGTACACAGTGGAATATACAGCCTTAAAAATGAAGGAAATTCTGACACACGTTACAACATGAGTGAACCTTGAGGACATTATGCTAAGTAAGATAAGCCAGTCACAGAAAATCAAGTGCTTCATGATTATGAAGTATGGGGTACTTAGAATAGTCAAAGTCACAGAGACAGAAAGTAAAATGGTGTTTGCCAGGGGCTGGAGGAATAGGGAGTAATTGTTCAGTGGTCACAGTTTCAGTTTTACAAGATGAAAAGTGTTGTGGAGATGGATGGTGGTGACGATTGTACAACATTATGGATGTATTTGATACCACCGAACTATACACTTAAAAATGGTTACGGTGGCTCAGTGCCTGTGGCTCAACGGGCTAAGGCACCAGCCACGTACACTTGAGCTGGTGGGTTCGAATCCAGCCCGGGGCCCGCCAAACAACAATCACAGCTGCAACCAAGAAATGGCCGGGCGTTGTGGTGGGCGCCTGTAGTCCCAGCTACTTGGGAGGCGGAGGCAAGAGACTCGCTTGAGCCCAGGAATTGGAGGTTGCTGTGAGCTGTGATGCCACAGCACTCTATCCAGGGTGACAGCTTGAGGTTCTGTCTCAAAAAAAAAAAAAGAAAGAAAGAAAGAAATTTTAAAATAAATGCAATTAAGTAAAAATTTTGATTCCTCCCTGGCATTTAGCCACATGTCTAGTGTTCAGGGGACACTGATAAGGGGTTTTACAGCAGAAAGTTCTGAACAGCTGCTGGCTGAACACTGGAGTTCCAGGCAGAGCTGCCCCCGTGAGGGCAGTCTCGAAGGGCGTTGAGAAAGCCCTGCGTGGGGTGCAGACAGCTAATAAGTAGGACTCTTTCGAAAACACAGCCCTAACAATGTGACTCCTTTCCTACAGCAGCTACTGTGTAACTCATGCGTATCTCTAAACCAAAAGCCTAGAACTTTAGCTCCATTGCCTCACAACCTTTCCGGGCCAGCACTAACCCACCACCTTCCCCAAACTCCCTCTCCCAAAGAGCGACGAGCATTCCCGCGACTCTGGCTCTTTATCTCCTGGGAAATGTAGTTTCTACAGCATTCCAGCCCCAGAAAGGTCCTAGCCATGAACTACAGTTCCCATGGGGCAGTGCGCGAGCCGTCCTGCTCCAATTATCTGCGGTCTGCGGGCTTGCGGCCACGGACGTCAATGCCGGCACCTGAGGCTTAGAGGAGCGGAGACTGAGACTCTTGGCGTCTGGGGAGCAAAGAAGGACGGCGAGTACGCTGTGCCTTCTCCTGCATCTCTTCAGATCTCTGCCACTCTGGGGCCTTGAAGACGCCTCAAACAAAGCGGAGCCGTGGGGGGTCCCCAGAAAACCGTGGTGACGAAGCGGCGGCAACCCGAGGGGGCGGGGAAAGCGTTGCCATTAGTAGGACTAGGAGTAACCCCGGGGCCCTCCGTCTGGTGGCCCCGGGCCAGAAGCGCACGCGCAAACGCGCGGCCTCCGTAAACAACGAGGAGCGCATGCGCAAGAGGAGCGCCTCAGGGTCGGCACGCGGGGGCGCCCTAGCCAAGATGACTAATAAATAGTAACGTAACGGTCCGCTCGTTTTTCCTCTTGTCTTTTCTGGTTTGCAAATACGGCACCCATCGTTGCCTCAGCTAATTCGATCCTCAGGATAGTCCTTTTACAAATAGGTCATCGGGTCAGAGAAAGTCAAGCAGAATCCCAGCATCACAGTGTGAAGGACCAGAGAAGGATCAAGATTCAAGGACTTTAGGCAAAGCTGTACCTCCAACTTGGTGTGTCACTAGGGGTAATCTTGTTCCTTTAGGGACCTAGCTTTCTCACTGGTAAATGGGAAAAGGTTGTTGTGAAGATCCAGTGAGATCCAGGAGTGAAAACAATTTAGTTTACTTTTGGGGAATTTACCCAAGCAGTCTATAAAGGCAAAAAATAATTGTAGTCAGATGATTGCAGATTGAGGAACCCATTTCCTCATTCTACAGATTGCAAAACTGAGGGCCCCAAGAGGGTTAGGGGCTTTGCCCTAGGTCTCAGCAGTCTCTGAGTAAGGCCTAAAGCGTAGCTTTCCTACCTTTGCGCCTGGAGCCCTACCTTGCACCCTACGGATCAGTGTCTGTATTGGATATAGGCTTAGACCAACTATAACCTGAGAACCTGGGGAAGTCCCTTTTCCCATTCCTTCTCCTAACCCCCACTTCGGCCTGATGGAAAAGGGCCCTGCTATGTTGAGATGACCACCAGAGGCAGGAAGTTGAGGAGGATCTGGAGTATCCCAGAGGAGAACAGTGTTGCTGGAGCTGTACAGACCCTGCTTCTCGGGACAGTGGTCCAGGTAAGGAAAAGAGCCCAGGTATGACAGATCAGGGATGAGGAGCAGTACTAAGGGGACAGACTTTGAATGGAAAGGAGTGGGGAAGCATTGGATTTTCTGAGCCTGGGAGGAGTTGAATGCCCAGGTGACTCAGTTGAGTGCTCAGGTGCTGGGGAGCTGGAGAGATGATACCTGGGCTGGCCTGGGTGATATGTAGAGGAAGTGATGCACATTGAACCGAAGCTGTAGGAGCTACTTCCCCAGCCAGGTGGAACAGCGAGGTGACACCATAGGTATACCATGCCACTCACAGGAATATGCAGCTGCCCACCAAAGAAGTAAACTTTTCTCTGTTCCTTGTAGCAATGAAACTAGGATATATGCAGCTATTTCTCTCTGGAGTGCTTTTAGCAGTTGGGGGAAATTGGAGGGCGGTGCTGGGAGACCCTGAGATCTGACTGCAGGTTGGGCCTCTTTAGGCAAGTCACAAAAAGCAGCTAGTTGTGGAAATAGAAATCCAGGATCCTGCTTACCTCCCAAGTATCTAATTCTCTGGGGCTTCATTTATCAATTCTGTTTACAGCTGGGGAAAACTGAGGGAAAGAAAAGGACTCTCTTTCTTTTCTTTTCTTTTTTTTTTTTTTTGAGACAGAGCCTTAAGTTGTCACCTGGGTAGAGTGCCATGGCATCACAGCTCACAGCAACCTCCAATTCCTGGGCTCAAGCAAGTCTCCTGCCTCCACCTCCCAAGTAGCTGGGACTACAGGCGCCCGCCACAACGCCCGGCCATTTTTTGGTTGCAGCCGTCATTGTTGTTTGGCGGGCC
>CAUYRH010071158.1:0-24879 GCA_963574655.1 Perodicticus potto | reverse complement strand
GCAGGCAATGACATTTAAATGATTATACTTCCAGCACAAGTCAAAACCCCCTCCCCTGCTTCTCTCTTCACTCTGCCCTTCCTCCATCACCCACATAGAAGGAACTTGTTTGTGATAAGGAAATAAATGGTGCCTTGGCCCTGATCAAGCATGTGGGTGAACTTCATAGCTTCACGTCTAAGAACTACAACTCTCTCTAGAGTGAGTAATTTTCTTTGTCTAGAGAGAGAGAAAAAATATGGACCATTCTCGTTAATTGGGGGCAAACATAGCATTTAAAATAATGTTTTACTATCTCTAATAGCTATTTTAGCAAAATAGACTGAGGCCACGTTTTAACAAAAAGACTAATCCTGAAACACAAAAAATAAAATTAAATAAAAATGCCTTTTCACAATTGGTTCTCACAGACTGGTAAAAAAGCAAATTCATGAAGATTTTGGCTGATTTCTTTACAGCAGGAACCTGGCAGAAACTCTTTTCCTTTGGAACAAATAATGTCTTAGAAAGAAAAGCAGGATTTGCTCTTAGAAAGATATTTTTGAAAGACTTCCTTTAATAACAGATTTTTCAAATATATTAGAGGCAGTTTAGATATTTGTGAAGCAGAATGTTTCATTATTATTCTCAGCACAAACAATTCTATACAAAGAAAAAAACATACAGCTAAAAGCTGGGTAAAATTTAAAATAATTTATGTAGTCCAAGATCATGGTTTTTAGTACCAAAACAATTTGAAGGTCTAGCTATGGTCACAAACCATTTTGACCAATTTCAGAGAAAAAGCTATTTTAAGAAAATGAGTTGAATGATTTGCATGTCCATGACCTGCCTCCAGGGATGGACATTCAAGATTTGATGACGAGTTGGAAGATTTGCATTATTATTTCAGTTTACCATTAACAGGCCCCAAAAAACAGAGAAACAAACAAAACAGAAACATTTGTGTTTCTTTCTACTTCTGTATCTCTGCAACATAAATAAGACAATTAGGAAAGCCCTTTTTATATGATAAAAGATGACTTAATTAGGAAGTTTCCCTATTAATCTTCAAGTCCTTTGGAGTAGACATTCTATTCAGGGTTTGTTAGGTAAAATTTTAGTGGAAATATCAATGGAAAACATTTTAGATATCAAAAAAATGATTTCTTAAAGGAAAATTGTCCTACAGCTTCCTTCTCTTACTCTTTCCATTAATAAAAAAAATCATAAAATAAACCTTTAGGAGAAAAAATATATTGTACATTTATTTCTAATAAAAAATAAATTCTGGGAAAGAACTGTTAAGTACATACAGAAACAAATTTGGAAAGCTTATAAATTGAATTAGCTTTGGCTAAACACTTTTTCTCTGATTTTTGTGTTTTAAGGGGGCTTTTCTTTACTTTTTAAATCCACGTGGTCAAGAATAGCTTTGTTAGATCCTTTGGGCTTTTGCTAGATAGTTGGCATTACCTTTATTATTCGCCCATTCTGTGCCCTCAGTTATTTTTACACAATTTGCCTTACTCTTTCTGCTTTGTAGTTACTATATTTTATTTTTATTAGAAGGTGACCTGAATAAATAGATGTGTTGTCCTACGTAAATAAAGTATGTCAGGATAAAATACACATGGTGATCATGGTCAGAAAGCCAGGGCAATAAAATGAGCCAAATGAAGTACATCAGGTGGCTGGTGACGGGTCACCCAGAGAAGGGGTGGGAGGCCAGGGCATTGGTTCTGAAGTGAATAAATGGCCGGATGGGTTCCTAAAGGCTGAGGAAACACCCAAAGGTCTCAAAGGGTCAGATCTCACCTGACCTCAATAACAATGGTAATAACAATATTAGTTTTATTATTATATTATGTGATATCATAATGGTAAATTATAGCCAGGAGAAAAGTAAAATGTACACAACCTTTGAAAGAGGGCTGATGTGGCCCAGCTGCAGTGGCTCACGCTTCTAATCTTTCTTAGCACTTACAGAGGCTGAGGCAGGAGGATCCCTGAAGTTCAGGAGTTAGTGACCAGCCTGAGCAACACAGCAAGAGCCCATCTCTACAAAGAAAAGTAGAAAAATTAGCATGGTATTATGCTTTCCTGTAGTCCCAGCTACTTGGGTGACTGTAGCCCAGAAATGTGAGGTTGTGGTGAGCTCTGGTGACACCACTGCACTGTATCCTGCACTGTATCTATCTCAAAAAAAAATCAAAAGAAGAGAACTAATGTCTAGAAAGATCTTTCAACATGTTACTAGAAATAATTTGCTTACCTTATCCAATAGAATGGTCTTTTTATTTCTTTTTTAATTCTCTGGAACACAAAGACATCTACTACATGCATGATCTGGAGGACAAGGAAAATAACATCACACTGTTCACAACACCAGTCCTTACATTAAAAGTTAATTAATAATGTTAATAGCTAATTAACTGTTGAGCTATGTGGCAGATAATGTCCTGAACACTTTTAATCCATACAACAGCCCACTAAGATCCTTTTTTTTCTATTTTATGTATGAGGAAACTCCAGCAAAAACAAGTTAAGTAACTCATCCAAGGTCACCTAGCTAAGGTTTTGAGTGGCTTTTACCCCTAGACCATCTGATTCTAGAATCCAAACATTTAACAGGAAACAATATCTCATACTCCTACTGTCAACTAAAATAAAATCTAAGGCTCCCCCTAAGCAGCTGACTGACTGGAGCCCCCCTCGGCCAAGAGGATCCCTAAAACTGAGCTGCTAGCCACAGAAAGGGGACCACACTGTGCCTATCATGCCCCATCCCCTTCTTAGAGATGTCCTCTGTGACCCACTGACAGGCCTACGGCTAAGGAAGACCTACCTGTGGGTCCTTAATATACATAACAAACTCCCTGAGTCAGTCTGGTACTTTGTCCCTAATCAACAGACCTTTTATATTAAGCATTCCTTTTCACTGACTCCTGGTCTTTTAGACAAAGTCTAACTCTTTCAGCCAATTTTCAGCTAAAGAATCTTTAAACCCTCCTATCATCTGTAAGCTCCCCCATTTCCAGACATCACAACTTTTTTTGCTAAACCAACATATGTTTTCCATATATTGACTTACGACCTAAAATGTATACAACTAAGCTGTAACTCCACCACCACGTAAACTTCTACAATTTATTTTACTGTGGATGGCTTTTTCTGTCCACCTACCACGTAAGGAGAATGAGCACCTATAAGAATCAAAAGTCATCCCACATACCTTACATTCTACTTGAGAACTCATGAAAGAAAAAAAAAAAGAAAGTCACATTAACTATTTGTAATTCAAGGTGGAGCTTGGTTTTTATAAATGAGAATAATTGTGGGATTTAAATTTTTTTTATTTTTGAACTCTTATGGAATAGATGAACCTTTTAAAAAGGATTAAGATTTATGGTGTGGAGGAGAGAGGAGAGAATATTTGTAGTGATAGTCTACATTTTACCTACCTGAGACCTGTGCCCTGGAAAAGAGCAACTGTTAAGAAAATATCCATCCTTTTATGTTCTGGGACACAGATTCCTTCAAAGAATCACCCTCCATCATATGACTTAGGTAATACTCACAGATGTCACCGTTCTTTAGCTATGACAAGGCCCAATCCAGACCCTCCATATTTTCATTCTTCAGTTAAGTGATTAGCTAAGTCATCTTTCTCCTTGACCAATGCAGACAAAGTGCTTCCTAATCTGACTTAACCAAAGTTAAATCCAGACTCATTAACTTTGATTAATTCCAAAGTTAACTCATTCCTCCCAGACTCATTAACTTTGAGCCTCCCTCAGCCTGGGCTATGGTACAACCCCTCCCATGAATTAGCTGACTGCAAGAGCGATATTCCATAACCAATTATGCCATGGATCACCCACTCATCTCACTTCCCCACGCTGGGATCCCTGACAGGATCTGGGGATCCTTTATCTCTCCCTAGAAAAGAAAAGCCCTAAATTTAGGTCTTTTATCCATTGGAATCAATTTTTGTGAGTGGAAAAAGGTGTAGGTCCAGTTTCAGTCTTGTACATGTGAATATCCAGTTCCCCCAGCACCATTTATTGAATAAGAATTCTTTCTCCCAGTGTATGTTCTTGTTTGACTTATCAAAGATAAGCTGGTTGTAAGATGTTAGTTTCATTTCCTGGTTTTCTATTCAATTCCAAATCTCTATGTCTCTATTTTTGAGCCAGTACCATGCTGTCTTGACCACTATGGCCTTGTAGTACAGCCGGTATGCTGATGCCCCCAACTTCGTTTTTATTACTAAGAACTGCCTTAGCTATATAGGGTTTCAAGACGGATAAAAGTCCTAAATTTAAGGCTTGAAATGATAAAATCCTCAAAGAAAGCATAGGAAAAACACTAGAAGATATCAGCCTGGGGAAAGACTTAATGAAGAATACTTCCATGGCAATTGCAGCAACAACAAAAATAAACAAATGGGACTTAATTAAACTAAAAAGCTTCTGTAAAGCTAAGGAGACAACAAGCAAAGCAAATAGACAACCTACACAATGGGAAAGGATAGGTGCATATTTTGAATCAGACTAAAGCTTGACAACTAGGATCTATAGAGAACTCAAATTAATCCACATGAAAAAAACCAACAATCCCATATATCAATGGGGAAGAGAGATGAATAGAATCTTCTCTAAAGATGATAGATGAATGTCTAGCAAACACATGAAAATATGCTCCTTGGCTCAGTGCCTGTGCGGGCTAAGGCGCCAGCCATGTACACCTGAGCTGGCAGGTTCGAATCCAGCCCAGGCCCACCAAACAGTAGTGACGGCTCCAACCAAAAAATGGCTGGGCGTTGTGGCGGGTGCCTGTAGTCCCAGCTACTTGGGAGACAGAGGCAGGAGACTTGCTTGAGTCCAGGAATTGGAGGTTGCTGTGAGCTGTAATGCCACAGCACTCTATCCAGGGTGACAGCTTGAGGCTCTGTCTCAAAAAAAAAAAAAAAAGAAAATATGCTCCTCATCCCTAATTATTTAGAGAAATGCAAATTAAAACCACCCTGAAATATCATCTAACCCCAAGGAGAATGGCCTATATCACAAGATCTCAAAACTGCACATGCTGGCATGGATGTGGAGAGAAAGGAACACTTTTTACACTGCTGATGGGACTGCAAACTAATACAACCTGTTTGGAAGGAAGTATGGAGAAACCTCAAAGAACTCAACCTAGACCTCCCCTTTGATCCTGCCATCCCATTACTGGGCATCTATCCAGAAGAAAAAAAAAAACTTTTATTATAAAAACAATTGTACTAGGCTGTTTATTGCATCCCAATTTACAATTGCTAAAATGTGGAAACAGCCTTAATGTCCTTCAACCTGGGAATGGATTGGTAAGCTATGGTATATGTATACCATGGAATATTATTCAGCCATCAAAAAGATGGAGATTTTGCAGCATTTGTACAAACCTGGATGGAGGTGGAACACATTATTTTTAGTGAAGCATCACAGGAATGGAGAAGTGTGAATCCTATGTATTCAATTTTGATATGAGGACAATTAATGACAATTAATGACATGGTAGGCTCTGGAGGAAGGGGAGACCAGATACAAAAAGAGGGAGGGGGTGAGGGAAAGGAAAAGAAGAAAAAAGAAAAGAAAAGAGTTACTAATTCTCACATAAATTGGATTTAATTTTGACCAAAGTACATTACTTAAACATTAATTTATAATTCAACTTGTTAATATGTTGTTTAGGATATTGCATCTTCATTTATAAGTGAAATATGTTTGTAATTTCCCCTGTATAATAATATATTTTCTCCAATTTTAATATTAGGTGTATCCAGATTAAGTAGAATGATTTTGAAGTATTTCTTCTTTGTCTATGGTCTATAAGATTTGGTATGATCTATTTTTTGAAATTATCTTTTGCTTTTATTTATAAATATTTGTTGTCTATTTTTTGAGCCTTGGAAAAAAATAATAATAAGTTAACTGATGACTCCATGCTGAACCTCAGAGTCAAAGCATTCTATAATAGACAACCTCTTATCTGACAATGTGAATGTTACTCTCTTTGCATTATTATTGTTATTATTGCTTAATATTTTAATACCTCAATTGTCTGATTTCTTTTCTGAATGTATTTATCTTCGTTTGTTCTTTACGAGGTTTTTGTTTCTAGTCCTAATCTTAAACATTATTATTGTTATTAAATTTTAAGCCTTTTTAATTCTGTGAAAGCAAGAAGTGGAAACCTAATAAACACATGTATATGTAAAAAAAAAAAAAAAAAAGACAAAGATGATCACTTCATACTAGTCAAGGGAACAATACAAGAAGAGGACATTTCAATTCTAAACATTTATGCACCCAACTTAAATGCTCTCAGATTTATGAAACAGACCTTGATTACTCTGAGCCATATGGTGTCTCATAACACCATAATAACTAGGGACTTTAACACCCCTGACAGAACTGGACAGATCCTCTAAACAGAAACTAAACAAAGATATAAGGACTTGAATGTGACCATAGAACAAATGGGCTTAATAGATACAAAACACACCATCCCAAAGCTAAGGAATATGCATGTTTCTTTTCAGCTAATTATGCATACTCCAAAATAGATCATATCCTAGTATACAAATCAAACTTCAAGAAAATTAAAAGAATTGGAATTATACCTTATATCTTCTCAGACCATATGACAATAAAGATGGAACTCAACTCCAACAAAAACTTTCATTCCCACTCAAAGGCACAGAAATTAAACAAACATACTGAATGAGTCAAGGAAGAGATGAAGTAGAAAAATTTTAAATTCCTTGAACATAATAACAATGAAGCTATAAATTACCAAAACCTGTGGAATACTCCAAAAGCAGTCTTCAATGGGAAATTTATCACATTATATGCCTACATCCAAGAACAGAAAGAGAGCACATCAACAACCTAATGAATCATCTTAAGGAAATGAAAAAGGAAGAACAATCCAATTCCAAACTTATCAGAAGAAAAGAAATAACCAGAATTAAATCAGATATTAATGCATTGGAAATAAAAAAATCATTCAGACAATTAATGAAACAAAAAGTTGGTTCTTCAAAAAATAAATTGATAAACCTTTGGCCAGATTATTAAGAAACAAAAAAGAAAAACCTCTTATAACCTCAATCAGAAATGAAAAAGGGGAAATAACCACAGATATCACAAAGATATAAGAGATTATCTATGACTACTACAAGAAACTCTTTGCCCAGAAATTGGACAATGTGGAGGAAATGGATCAATACTGGAATTACACCATCTCCCTAGACTTAACTAGGAAGAAATAGATCTCTTGAACAGACCAATAGCAAACACTGAGATTGAAAAAACAATAAAAAATCTTCTAACAAAACAATTCTGTGAATCAGAATTTTACCAAACCTTCAAAGAAGAGCTACTCATACTGTAGGAACTATTTCAAAACATCGATAAGGAAGGAATATTCCCCAACACGTTCTATGAAGCAAATATCAATTTGATACCAAAACCAGGAAAAGACTCAACTAGAAAGGAGAACTACAGACCAATTTCACTACTGAATATTGATGCAAAAATATTCAATAAAAGCTTAGCCAATAGATTACAGCTACACATTTAAAAAAGTATATAACATGATCAAGTAGGCTTCATCCCAGGGATGCAAGGCTGGTTTAACATATGCAAATCCATAAATATAATTCACCATATCAATAGAAGCAAAAAGAAAGACCATATGGTCTTTGCAATAGATGCAGAAAAAGCATTTGATAAAATTCAGCATCCTTTTCTAACAAGAACACTTAAGAATATAGGTATAGGTGGCACATTTCTTTCTTTCTTCCTCTTCTCAGTAAAGTATCACAGGAATAGAAAAGCAAATATTCAAATGTACTCAATGCTAATATGAAGCCAGTAGATGATCTGATTCATGTCCACATAGGAGAAAAACTCATTTCAATTCAAGCTGGAGTGAGAGGGAATGAGGGAATGGGGAAGAGGAGTGGTTTGGGAGACTCCCTGAATTAGCACAATGTAAGGGTGCATGACATACCTTTTGGGTGGAGGACATTACTACAAGAGACACTCTACATAAAAAATTCAAATATTGTGACTTGGCTGTTTATATGCCCACACTAATCTGAAATTAAAAAAAAAAAAAAAGGACTGGGCAGCACCTGTGGCTCAAAGGAGTAGGGTGCTGGCCCCATATGCTAGAGGTGGCAGGTTCAAACCCAGCCCTGGCCAAAAACTGCCAAAATAAATAAATAAAGCATGTGTAAAAAAGAAAGGACTTAGAATAAAGTACAAATTAAGAGATGCTTAAAAAACTCTTTTTATTCTTAAAAATCTCTTGAAGTTTCAAGTTTACTTAAATTTAGAGTTAAGATTAGAGTTCTGTTACTAATAGGTCACCTCAGTGTAATTTTTTAGCACTGTAATTTCTATTACATATTAAATGACATTGAAAGTCTTTGAATGTCAATGTTATGCCAGTTTGAGAATTTTATTGACAAATATTTTGTTTCAAATGGTACACTAAGCCATATAAGTACCCTTTAAGTATTCATATTTTTACATACCAATATTTATTAATATATTAAAATATTACTTTTTTGAATGTGACTATGCTAACTAGATATACAAAAATGTAAGGGTACAGGCCCCACTACCATTGGTGTGTCTTCCTGTTTCTGTCACCTGAATTCAGCCTGTGTTTTGGTGGATACCATAGAGCAGGGGTCCTCAAACTTTTTAAACAGGGGGCCAGTTCATGTCCCTTAGACCATTTGAGGGCCAGACTATAGTTTAAAAAAAAAAACTATGAACAAATTCCTATGCACACTGCACATATCTTATTTTGAAGTAAAAAAAGAAAACGGGAACAAGTACAAATACAATATTTAAAATGAAAGAAAAAAAGGCATCCCCATCTGCAAAAAAAAAAAAAAAGACCTCCTAACTTTAGGAAAAAAAGGTTTTCCTTAACTGCAAAAAAGGCCCTACTAACTGCAAAATAAGAAAAATAGTAGACCTCCTAACTTCAAAAAAAAATAAATCTTAACTTATTCTTACCTTGGTCCTTAGGCAGCAGCAGGCTCTGCACAGGCAAGCTCGTGACTCAACCGATCATGAGTCTCAGTATGAGGAGGAGTCAAGAGACAGAGAGAAGGAGGGAGTCAGAGAGTGCGGTGCACATTCCACACATGCGCACTGTGGCCCTGGACAAGTTGACTGCTAAGCAGGGCAGGCAGCCATGGCAAAAACACCCAGTGGGCTGGATAAATGTCCTTGGCGGGTCACATGTGGCCCATGGGCCGTAGTTTGAGGACCCCTGCTATAGAGTATTAGGGTGAATCATATGGGCTTGCAAAGCCTGGTTAAATCTTCAGGAAATTTGTGAGCCATTTGTTAAACAAAGTCATTATTCAACATTAAATGGAAAAAACTCACATTTAAATAAATTACATTTAAAACAAAGGAATATTTAAGACTCATTTCCTAACTATTAACTACATTTTACTATTATTTATGCTCTCGGGTTTTCTGTTTTTGGGTTGTTGTTGTTATGCTTGTTGTATTTGTCTGGAAATATTACACTACAGTGCCTGTGTGCATCGTTTCCCAGCTCTATACTCAGTGACATCAGGCTGGTACCATGAAATCAGCCATGATGGGAGTATTTACCCCACTAAAAGTGGCAAACAGTAAAATTCATGGAGAGCCAGCTGTGAGATATTTATCAGCACACTCATAGGGTAGATGTTACCTCTGATATCTCACTAAATTGAATCCTAGGTCAACATTCCTTTCACTGTCATTTGCCACCCAGCTCATGTGTACCCATGACTAAGCAAAATACAATAAAAAAGTACTCAAAAATCACTTCTTAAATTTTAAAAAAAGCACCCAAAGCTCATAGAATGCATTGCACAGCATGATGGTCAGGTATAATATTTTGTTTTGTAGGATTATTCCCTTTAGATGTCAATTTTATGCCAATTTGAGAATTTTATTGACAAATATTTTGTTTCAATGATACACCAAGCCATGTAAGTACTCTTTAAGTGCTCATATTTTTATATACCAATATTTATTAATGAATTATTAAAATATCTATTGCCACCTGAAAACTCCATTCCCATAGATAACAGAGAAGTCTCTGTAAAGATGATTTAATCTTCTTGAATATTCCTTATCTCTCATAGTGGGCCCAGCTGACTGGCTGTTCTGCCTGCTAGCAGCTCCCTTCTGTAGCAGCTTCCACCTTTCTCTGACCCCTGGAGGGTGTGAGAATCAGCAGTGCCTTTGGTTGAGGCCGGCTTATTAGCAGTTTAGCTCTTTGAGTGCTAAGCATACTCCCCCCTGCTGGTTAAATCCCTTGTTTTTTCCTCTTGGTTGCACTGAGATAATCGCTAAGTATTCATCACACAAGGGGAGTGTGTTAGGTACTGCTTTGTCAGGAAAACAGGAAGTGTTTTTTTTCACTAAAGCTCAGAGCCAATCCAGCATGATAGAGATTTAATGAGAGGTTGGAAAGAAGCCCAGCAGACAGTGCAGGTAGATGATGAGAGATTGGTCCCAGGTCCATTGGAAGGCCAGAAGTAGCTGATACAATGCCTGGTATGGTCGGTACGGTTTTGATGACGTTGATCTATAAATACTTATTTTTAAAAAGCAATGACAAATGTGTCATCACTTTGACTTGGGAGTTAAGTTTCTTTAGGCAGAATAGGTATCCATAAGCTGTGTCTGTTCCATGATAACTTACCAAACATTACAAAAACCTAGTATCAAGCTTGCTCATTTCTTTGTGACCCCCTTATCTATGGGTGAACAGAGCTCTTGGGGGTGGGGTGCAGAAAGTGGTGGCGAATCCACCTGCTATTGACTTGCTTCCTTCAGGGTGCTGTTGTGGGTGACAGCAAACAAGGAGTCTTTTCCTAGAAGAAATAGGAGAAATTACCTAAATTTACCATGGAGAAAATTACAACCTGGACTTTAAACGCTACAACTGTTGGCCACCATGTCATCCTCAGAGACAAGGGTAAAGACGTGGTTTTCCTACCTCCTTTCTACACATTCCAAACCCTCTAGTCTCCAACAAGGTGTTTTTTTCTTAAAAAAGAAAAAAAAAATCTCAGAAGGTTTAAGGAACCACTGATACCAACATACAAGCACTTCCAGGCCCCGACCTCTTCTTCCAGTTTCATACTAAGTGAAGCTAAGTTTCTCAGAAAGGAAAACAGAACCAGGGCTCAATGTGCTCTCCTATAGCTCTGGGCACGTGCTGCCCTTTACACGACTGTCTGTCCTATCACGTGTTGGGGGGCACGGGGCTGTCCCAGCCTTGCCAGAAGCTCTGTAGTATCCACTCTAGTTCTCAGAGAAAAACCGAAGCAGAAATGGTAATTTAGTGGAAGATGATGTTCCATGAGTTGAGTCTCATGCTGTGTTGGTCCCATAGACGCAATTAGTTACCCGAACAGCAGAAAGCTTGTTCTGTTGTTGGCAGGTACCTTGGCATATTACCCATGGAACAGATGGCTACTGGTTCCACAAATTAGATTTCCAGATGATTGCATAATAGTGTGTCAACCAGCCACTCCTGCTTTGCCCTTCCTGCCTCTCTGACAAATTGGAATGAGTCTATGTAAATGCACTGACCTCTCATCAATTAGCCATTTGTCTGGGTGGGAACACAGTGGAGACAGGGTCTGAGGGAGTCAGGAGAGTCTGCTCTTTAAAGACGCTTGATTAATCTGAAATGTAC
This sequence comes from Perodicticus potto, assembly GCA_963574655.1. Lineage (NCBI taxonomy): Eukaryota > Metazoa > Chordata > Mammalia > Primates > Lorisidae > Perodicticus > Perodicticus potto. Next base: position 13,122 of record CAUYRH010071158.1, on the reverse strand, counting down.
ATATCTTTTTGCCTTTTTCTCTGATCCTCATTCCAGCTTTCCCACACAATCTATGCACCAGCTGGAAGGTGCCCAATTCATACTGATGAGATGAAAATAAGAATCCTACCCCATTGCTAAGGGGTCCTATAGGAGGGGTATTCTGCAGTGGAATTGCTCATCAGCCTTCTCCTGTCCCCACACTCTCTTCTTAGAGGCTATACATTGCCCCACCCAGCCAAGGGTAGTCCTCCCACTATACATTTGCCTTCTTATCCCATTTGCAGTTGGCCAAGAAGGAACTGATCCAGACTGGCTAGAAGCCAATGAGATTACTTCTCTTGAAAAACGATGTGGGAGGGATCAGGAGGCAGAGTGGGATCAATGCACAGGCCCTCCGGTGAAGATTCAGGTTCTTTGTAGAGGCCTTAGAGTGGTGCTGGCCCCAGAGTCTACCTGGTTACCTTCTCCTTAGAACCATTTAATCCAAATCTTCAGAAAAAAATTCTCTCTATTTTAATTTTCATGAGTGCTTTCTGTATGGCCAAATGATTCCTCTTTGGTACAACCCATGTTCTATTTTCTTCTCTAAGAAACAAATCACAGAAACCATGTCTCTGCCTTGATTATGACTATCCCCCAGATCCTGAAATGTCAGATGTGCACCACTGTACTAGGCAAAACATTCCTGAGCCAGAGCCACCATCAAGTTCAATTACGAAGGGCATGGGACTGCACCTGAATGCCTTTCACCTGTGCCCTACCCGCTAGTGTAGGTCACATTGTCTATATCTCAAAACCATGATGCCAGTGTTCATGCCCCCATTTACCAAAGCGATTGTGCTGAAAGGGCTGCCCTACTTGGTCTTGGGCTCCCTCAGTTAGTGATGTTTGGATCATCCTACTAATTGGGTGGGTACTAATCGTACTGGCTGATTGTCTTGCTGTTATTGGAAGTGGTTTGGAGAAGAGAGAAGTGATGCTTCTTATGGCAGCAGTAGCTTGGGACATGGACAGTCACCAGCAAGAATATAGCTGAACTCAGGTTCAGGGCCAGGCTTTGCTGGAGGAGAGCTCCTGGGGGTGGGTGTAGGAGATGCCCAGACAGCTGGAGATGAGGTTGGTCCTTCTGGCTTTGTTTATTTGGTTTGATTGCATTTGCTTATTTGTTTTCTCAAATTTTTAACAGCCCTATCTGCCAGGGCATATGCCTGAAGCCCACTGGACTCCATCTTCATAGGGGTGGTGGTCTGTTCTGTGTGTTCCACGGAACTGACCTTCTGAATTCCTTGTGTGTGATGATGAGGAGAGCAGGAAAACGGCTCTACACCCTCATTCTAGCACCTAGACTTGGGATCTTTGTGGCCAAGCCATGGTCAACTCAACCAGTGACCACTGTGTGTCAACTCTTTGGAGACTGTCCTGATATGGACCTTTGGGTGGCTAATAGCTCTGACTTAAGCAAGACTTAGGGTGACATGCTGTCTCTGTTGTCATATTGCATCCAGTCAAAGCCACACTAAGGGAGAGTGACTGGGGGTGATGAACCTGTCGTCCCCTCTAGCTGCTCCTACTGTGTGTCTGAGCCCTGTTTCTATACTCGTGACTCATCCTTGACGTAGGGTCATTGTCACCGACATTCTAGGCCAGGTAGAGCATTGTCTTTGGCTGGAAATGTTTGATTTTATAATTTATATAAGGTGAAGCAGTGAGGTCTGGACATAGAGAAGAAGCCAAGAAAACAGTAGTTTGGGTACAGAACCAGATGCCTTAAGGAGTTGGGCTGGTGCCATGACACAAGGTTAGCTGAGTCTTCATCAGGAATCAGCTCTTGCTCCTGTGGTCTATGTTCATTTATCTTCTTTAACTTCAGCTGATCTGTGTTTTATTTCCTTGAAATCTTGAGGAGTTTATAATCAGATGATTATGAAATTTAAGTAAGTTTTCACTTGGAAAATACGGGGGTGGGGAGGAATGTTAAAACTCAGACCTCAAGCGATGGCCAGGTTATAGGCTGCCACAAATCAGAAGCAGGCTTCTTAGTACTTCACACGGTGGGATCATCTCTGACAGGGATAAGCACCTTGCTCTGCTCTGCTTTTTGGGTGAGTGACCACACTTGACCTTTCTTTTATCCGAGGGCCTTTGGCCTCAAACCCATGACTCTTTAGAATGCTGACAGTTTAGAAAGGGTTATCTCTTCAACCTCTCCCTGAAAGAGTAGCAAAGTCCCAATGGCATGATTTAAAAAAATATATAGCCAGGGCAAAAGTACATCAAAGGCCGAAATAATCACAGGATTGGTAGTAAGTGCAGGGAGAGGTGGTTTTGCAGGAAACTCTGCAAGCCCCAGCCCCTCCCTCTTCACAAGTCCTCTTGTGCAGTGCCATGCAAGACCCAAGACTGATGTCACATAGAACTCTGAATCCACATGAAGACATTTGGTCAGGGGCTGTCTATGGGGGTTGTTTACTTTATGAAAGGCTGGAGTTAAAGAATGAGGAAAGGAATGAATCTGAAGAGCTGGGTCTTGTAGTCACAGAATTTGCAGTCTGGTTGGGAGATATCCTGAGGTCAAACAGCTCAAAGGTAGTTCTCAGAAATCAGAAACTACAAAGCACCAAAGGCATGAGGGACACCAGAGAGGGCAGGGACTGGAACAGTGAAGAAAACTTCCACATTGTCTGAGACATTTGGTAGACACATTTTGCGTTGACATACATCCAGCAAAGTTCTGGATCTGGCCATGTGAATGTAAATATCACGAGGTGAGTGATTTGCTCTGCTAGTTAAATGCCAGTGGTGGTTTGGTTGATCAGCATTACTTGGGACCCTTCACCAGTTGGGACTGTTAGCCACAGTCCAGTGTTAGCTAATCACCAACTTCTTTTCTCCGTGAAACCTTATGAGGTGAGAATCTATTTCTTACTGCAATTGCCTCCCTGTGACTGGAAGGTATTGATGCCCACTGGTAAATTGCCACCCTTTCAGTGATAATGCGTGTGAAGTTACTATTCTTGCTGAGTAAAAGGGTAATCCTGTATCCAGAAGTATGTGTATGAAAAAGAGTATATATTAGAAAATGTCTGTGCATTCTCAGTTTGTGAGAGGACAGGGGACCCCAATACAACGTGAATGTTTGGATTTTCGACACTAATCCCCAGGAAGCTGTTCATTTCTTCCTATCTTCTTGCCCGGCAGTCCCAGGTAACCAACACCACGTGGGCCTTGGCTGTTGATTCAGGTCCCCTGAACCAAGCAGCCAGTTCCCAGGAGGTTTAGCTTGTTGAAACAAAGCAAATAACACACTTAGCCTTTTATTTTTTAAAGTATCCTTTCATTAAAACAGCTAATCACATGTATTTTCTACAAATTTATTACCAATATTAAAAGATGGCTGAATTTTAGAGCTGTGGTTAAGGAAACAATCAAGAACTCCTGGGCCCGATGGTGGACCTGTTTCTCAAATCTTGCCATGTTGGTAGGGACAGCCTGTGAAACTTGAAAAGACATACATCAAGAAAAAGGATGAATTATACCAAGGGTGTCCTTTTTTCTTTTTCAGCCTCACATTGGGAGAATTGTCTTGGGCCACACATTAAATACACAAACACTAAAGAAAGCTGATTAGCAAAACCAAAGGTCCATGCATGCTTTTTGTGATATTCAACACCACAGACAAGCAAAACGTTCCCTCACAAAATCAGCAAGTGGCCGGTGGGCTGCAGGTGGGACACCCCTGCACTATATCCACGGGCGTTTATTATCTGGAAGAGTTAGATGATACCAAAGATGAGAATAACTTGGAAGTCTTAGATTGGTTCTTGGGTTAAAGATTGACAGAAAGATATTGAGGAAAAAGAGGCCTGGATGTATATGACTAAAATGTTTTTAAATGAGAAAAAATAATCTCTGCACTCTCTTCTAGGATAAAATATTGCAGAAGGAATGATGGGCCCATCTAATTCAGCACAGGAGGCCCTTTGTGCAGGGCTGAGAGCTGCTGTCTTCATTAAGGTGATGTGTGGGATTATGTATGACCTTGTCTAACACATTAGGAGCCTAAAGTAAATGGAGTAGCTCCTGCTCAGTTGACTGCCAGCTCAATAAGGATCTGCCAAGTTTGTGTAACTTGAACTGCATTAAGAGAAGCCCAGAAACCCGAGTGGGGAGAGGACAGTCCCCTTACATCCTTCCCTAAGCAGCTCACTTCTGGAATGATCTCTTCCAGAGATGCAACTTGGGGTGCCCCTGATGTTACAACTTTGAGAGATATTATTTAAACATTCATGTCAATTTTTTTTTTTACCATGCTCTATAGTTGTCAAACAGTTCACATTTATTATCTCACCAAGCCTTACAATAAACCTATGATTTAATATTATCCTCACAGTGCAGATGGGAAAACTGAGGCTCACACAGGATAATAAGCTGTCCAGGAAAGCAGAAGTTCCACAACTGAAACAAGCTCTCCAGCACCAGGACCAGTATTTTTTCCTATTACACCTGCTGCAACAAGCCCAGAGGCAAGGGACCAGGACTGAGCATTCGGGAAGTCATATCCCAAAGGGAGCTTTTGAAGAAACTGGGGACGCTTGGCCGGAAAGAAAGGTGTTTTTAGCAGGCTCCTGATAGCTACTGTCACATATTGAGACTGGTCTTGTGGAGGGGGCAGGAGACTTCTTTGTAGCTCCAGAAGGCAGAATTTGGTCACAATAGTTGGAGTTACAGGTGACCCCAGAGGGTGAACACAAAACCATGCCTGAGAGAGAGCAAGGAGTGTTGAAGCCGCAGAAAAAACTGTGTTCACTCAGGTCCACAAGGCAAGACCCCCGAGCAACCTGGGAAGGTGAGAACCAGCTGGGCACCTGAGCAGGTGGGGGGCAGGTCATCAGCACAGATGTCTGCTGTTGGATTTTCATCTGCTTTTTGAGCAGGCTGAATCAGTCTACAGCCCACTTGGGCTCCAATTCTGATTTTCCTTCTAGCAATTTTCTCGTTAGGGGGCCCTGGCTGGCAGTTTCAAAAGTTCATGGTTCAGAGCTGACTGGGGATCCCTGCGCCTCCCCCGTAGGTTCTGTAAAGCCCCTTGGTCTGCACTGCAGATCTTAGGTGCATCTCAGTTAGGCCTGTGGCGCTTCCCATCCCGGCCATTTGCGGTCCTCCCGTTCTGGGTCCGCGCAGCCGGGGGCCTCCCCCTGCATCCTCACAAACTCAGCGAAAGCTCAGGGCTTGTAGCTGTTAGTGATTTATCCCAATCTGCTTGTATGTGAGGGGCTGCGGGGTTACCTCATCAGCTAGTTTTGTGATAAATGTCGTCCGTGGTCTGAGTTTTTGGTGTTGCTGACATGGTAGCTCTGTCCGTTTTTAGAAGCAGATTTAGGAAGATCAATAAGCCTACGTGCGCCTCCCCAACCCTCCATCCTGGCGGAATTTATGGGCTCCCGGCTCTTTGTACTTCCAGCTCGTCCTTCTCTCAGCTCTCTGCCTGCGTGCTAGGACTCTTCCAACTCCACTCTATCCAACGGCCTCTTAGACACTACCATCAGCATGTAATAACTATGGCACTTCTGTGAAGGGGCTTGCAATTGCAAAGCAAGTTAAGCTGTGCTAGAACATAACTTAGAAAAAGAAAACCTAAGATGACTTAAAAATCAGATATGAAGAGGTATTTTTTCCCAATGAGTGATGGCCCTGGGCCATGTAAGATATGCCACTTAGCCACATTTGGCATTCTTCACCCCAGAAGAGAGTAGTTCTCACAGTTGGGTGTCCAGCTCAGATCTGTAATCTGTCAGTTTTGCCTGACTGAAGTCACATCATTGATTGATGCCAAATCTTGCTCAATTAAAGGTTCATTTTTCTTTTGGCTGTTGGCAAATGCAACATCGATTATGGGTTATTAGCATCCCCCCCCCCTCAGATTTCAGATGCGCTGGGAGCATCTGCCTGTATACCAAGCACAGCAGTAGCAAGCAGGGCTCAGATCCACCTTCCTGTGCTGGGCCCAAGGCCACCTGCCAGTGTCTCTGACTGCAGGGAGGGCATTTGCTCAGTCAGGCCCTTCCTAAGAAAATTAAAAGGTAAAAAAGACCTTTTCCCAGGCCAGGCACCTATAATCCTAGCACTCTGGGATGCCAAGGTGAGAGGATTAAGTAGTTTAAGACCAGCCTGAGCAAGAGCGAGACCCCATCTCTTCTACTAAAAACATAGGAAAAACTAGTTGGGCATAATGTTGGGTACCTGTAGTCCCAGCTACTTAGGAGGCTGAGGTAAGAGGATCACTTGAGCCCAAGAGTCTGAGGTTTCTATGAGCTATGATGCCATGGCACTCTATAGAGGGTGACAGAATGAGGCTGTCTCTCAAAAATAAATAAATAAATAATCTTTTCCCAATCTCTATCTCACTTCCAGCTTTCTATTCCCACTGTCACACCAAGAGAAACAATGATACTTTGTTGATAATATTTGGGTTCTTTTTCCTTGTCCTTTCACTCATTCATTCCTTCTTTTCTTCATCCATTCACGTGGTTTTGAGAACTTGCGTATGAGGGAAATGAAAAAAGCACAGAGGCTCTTGAGAGATGAGACCACGTCTCCCGGGCCTGTGAAAGTGGTCTCTTTATCGCAGGAGTCCTAGGCAGAGTGTGCAAGGTGAGACCATGGCTGTAGCCACGCCTTCCCATCATGGCCCTTTCTCTGAGCTTTTCTGAGGAGAGAGAAGCTTCAGCCCTGTCCTCTAAAGGACTTTTGGTTCTCATTTACTGTCTTCTGCTTTGGGATCTCCCTGTGGTAGGCTTGTCCTCAGCCCCTTAACATGCTTCTTGAGGCCTTGAGCTGAGCCTCCACCGATGCTGCCAGCAGCCACCCTTCCTGCAGGGCCAAGGCTCTCTGGTGGGATGAAGCCCATGATCCACAGCTGCCCCCGCAGAGCTTCCTTTGTGTCTTGCCTCTGCTCCCGATTGGACCCACAGGGCTGCACCATTCCCCAGTGTGTTTGTTTCCTGGGGCTGCTGGAACAAATTGCCACACACTTAGAGGCTTAAAATAACACAAATTTGTTGTCTTATGGTGCTGGAGGTCAGAAGTCTCTTTGGTTTAAAATCAAGGTATAGGCTGGACTGTGCTCCTTCTGGAGGCACTAGAGGAGAATCCATTTCCTTGTCTCTTCTGGTTTCTGGGGCTGCCTGCATTCTTTGGCTTGTGGCCCCCTTCCTCCATTTTCAAAGCCACAGTGTATCATTTTCTCCCTTTTTTGAGTTCTGCTTTTGTCTTAACATCTTTTTCTGACTTTGACCCCTTTGCCTCCCTCTCGTAATGACCCTGTGATCACACTCGGCTCACTTGGATACTCCAACAAAGGTCCTTAATGTAATCATTAAGGCGACATTCATAGCTTCTGGGGATTAGGATGTAGACATCTTTCAGCGGCCTACGTTGTATTGTATCTGCTATGCCAAGCTATCATCCAGACCAAGGCAAGAAGAAAGCCCTCATCTCCTCATTCCAGGATGACAAGCCGGGCATTTGTCAAAATGATAATGAGGAGAGCACACATTTAATGAGTACTTGCTTCAAAAATTCCAGGCCATAAAAGAGCTTTAGATACATGTTCTCATTTAATTCCTCCCAACATTCTAGGTAGTTGCGTAAACCGAGACATAAGAAGTTAAATAGCTTGCTCAGTGAAGTCAAACCAAGAAGCATCAGAAGCCAGAGGCGTGAGCCTGGCTGTGCACCGCTTCCCTGGAAACCCGGATGAGGGAAGGAAGATAAAGGGTTATTCCCAAATATTGCCTGCAGCAGCAGGTCTAGGGGTATTTTATATGAAAGGCAGATGATAAAACTTTTCAAACACCTTTGTGGCCAGTGTCAATTAAGCACCATCACTCTGGGAGGTTGTTAATCAGAAAATTTCTATCTTAAAAAATAGCGCTGCTAAAGTAAGCGTGGCTTCTCTATGAGTTACAGAATAATCGCTGAGCTTGTTAGTGGAAATTCTCCCTAACCTTCCTCTGGGTGGTTTGCTAATGACTCAGATGCAAAAATGCCTTGAGTGCTTTTCCCAGCCACTGTCCCTTGATGAGCCTGTCATCCCCCTGGCTTACTTTTAGCAGCAATGTTCCTATGGGTCTTCAGGAGTCCAGTTTTCTTCTTAGAGAACTAGCTAATGTTCACAAGAGCTCTGCAACCCTCTAATCCATCTGCCTGCTGGGTGAAAGATTGGTCTAGAGATCACAGTTTAGGGGAATGAAAAGGTCTCATGGCCATTTGCCCTAAAGAACACGAGCCCACAGAAAGTCTGGGAAATGAAAATGAAATGTCCAGTTTGGATCTAGGGCCAATGAGACAAATCTCATATGTGGTTTAGGGTTAGGCTATGTCCTTAATCCTCAGCTCTTGGGTCCTGGTATCTCCATTGAACGTTGATCAGCTTTGATTCAGAGTCTTCGGGTTCCCTGGACTGACATTCAGGGCTCTTTGTAGGCACGGTAAATATTTGTCCTGTCAGATGGCATTTGGTTTCTCACATGTCTTGTTTAAGAGATAAATGTCAGGGATCTCTCTCTCTCTTTCTCTCTTTTTTTCTTGGAGTGAACATCAAGGAGATATATATACATCAATATTGTTCCTACTTCCCCAACAACTGTGAAAGCTCAGATAAAGACTAATATCTTTGGAGTTCTCATATCCTGATTGGGTTTGTGTCAAGTTAAAGTGGAGTCACCCCAGCTTCAGCTGTATACATGCCTTGGATAGCACGGCCTGTTCCAGACCAGAAGCAATTTCTGTTCTAACATGTCTGTGTTATTAAAAAGGAAAGTAGAGAAAGGAATACAAATATTAGATTTTTCAGTGATGAAATTACAAAGGCAACGGCAATGAGCCATCTCTTTGGAGAGAAAAGGAAATCTACAATCACATTGGGAGTTCTTAGAAATTCATGAGAAGGATTGACCATGAGGAGGGAAAAGAAAGAAAAAAAGACGCAAAGAACATGTGTGCCTTATGGATACTGTGTCACAAATTACAAGAACAAGGATAATTATCCATTAGAAAGAAGCAAATATTGGGGTATTTCACCATGGGGGGAGCTAATACAGCACAACTGGAAATGATGACTTCACACTTCTATAATTTCATATTCATAATAGCAAATGATTCATGAGAAAACTGAAGCCAGGCATCTTTTTTGTGTGTCTTGCTTATAGAAAACTAGGGTGATAATTCTGACCGGCTCTTGGAAGATTCTCTCCTTGCACCCCCTTCTGAGGAAGGGGGTGCAGTGAGAAGCAACAAGAGATTTTCCTGATTTTGGAGGGAGGGAGTTGTATGTTTATAATAAGTATCCCCATTGCCATTGGGAGAGAGCCACTCCGAGGAACCGCCCTGGTGAATGAGGTCCTACGAGGCTTGGGAGTATCAATGGGGAATATTTTGCTTCCAGAATGAGTGCCCTCCCCAACCAAGATGAGAAACTTGCTTGTGTGCTTCTGAAACCCTCAGATCAATGACTGTCTAGTGCTTCCAAGTTTATAAACTACCTTTTGCACACCATGACCTCACACAGCCCTCCCAGCAGCCTGAAAGTTTCATCAGGACCTCTGTTTGCCAGATGAGGAAACTGAGACCCAGGGAGTTGCAGGACTATTCAAATCATGCACATCAGAGTGTCAGAGCAGGGGAGGACACAGGCTGTCTGACACCAAGTCCTGACGTCCTTCCTCGTGTCTTCTCCATTGCCCCATCAGGCCCCTTGTCCGGCAGAACCTCTCATCGCTGTCCCTGGAGCAGAAGAAAAGCCACAGCAGAGTCATTCTTACGACTTAGAACTGAATGTGGCAGTGGAGGTTCTGGACTTCCCTGCCATTCTGACATATCCTTCTCTGTGCTCTTTGCACCACCCTGGCCCCTCCCTTAGTCGTCACACAGCTGGGCCGACGTATATGCACGTCACATAATCAGCAGTTCATGAGGATGCCCCAGGTGCTGCGCCAGGCACCAGGAATCCAGCGGCACCCACCCTTGGGAGCTTATAGACACTTCATGTCCTTATGCGATATGAATAATTATGTATGTTGAATGATTAATAATTACTTGATTTGCTTTGATATTAATCAAATAATAACAGAAGGCAATGTAATTACAAACAGGTATAGAGTAACCGTGAAGGAAGAGAATGCTGTGTCCCACAGAGCAGCAGGGAGCAAAGAGAGGGAGTATCACCTGCCCTCCAGACCCTCCACCCCCAAAAGTTGCTCTGAGCCCTATGGAGCAGCCCTGGGCTCTCTCGCCTCTGACTTTTGGGTGGGTTTGGCCTAGGGGAGATGTCAGCAGGAAATAAGAGAGTGGAAGGGGAGGGAGGTGCAGGTATTTATACCCAGGCCCTGCCCTACTGGGCTGCAGTTTGGCAGTGCTGTGCTCCTCAGTGGGGGCCACAACTACCGCCGGGAGGCCCCTCTCCTGCAGCCACAGCTTCCCTCCCTCTCCCCTTCACACCTAGGGTGGCACTCCTTCCAGCCCAGGGTGCTTCTCCAGCCCTGGTTCATTTCCCTTAACCCTGTCCTCATCCTATAACTTGTTCCTTCATTAAACTCCCTTCATTCACCCTCTTGGAGTGGGCTGTCTGTTTCCTGCTGGGACTCTGACCAATACAGGCTTTCCTGAGAAAATCATTTTTGATTGAAAACTAACCAAGAGAGGGAATTAGGAGTGGGGAGGAAAGCGTAACAGGTAGAGAAGGACATTGTTAGCTGGAATGAGCAGGACACATTTGAGAAACCGGAATGTTGCTGAGTGCAGAAAACAAGGGCGAGACTGGGACAGTACGAGACTGGAGAGAGGCCGGGGCCCAGGGCCTAGTGTACCATTGTGCACATGTCCGGGGGGCTTCGCCCAGACTATGGTAGGGCCCTGCAGGGCCCTGATCTGCTGGATCTTTTGAGTCATGTTAAGGCTTTATATCTGCATTTAGGAGCAATGGAAAGCCACTGAAGAGTTTTAAGAAGCATGAGTGTGGGTGCGCATGTATGTGAGGCAGAGGGAGAGAGAGGGAATCAGGTTTTCATTTGAGAAACTCACTCAGCTTATGTTCACTCAGCACAAAGGGAGTCAGTGTTGACTAGATGGAAGAAGATGGTGACTCAGAGAGTGATAGCAGGGAAATGGAAAGAAATGGAGGGACTTAAGAAATATTTAGAAAGCAGGAACAATAGTATTTGCTGGTGAACTAGAGATGGAGAGTGAGAGAGAAGACGTGCTGTGGATGGCTACACATTGGTTCTGGCCAGGGCTGCTGGGTAGGTGACGGGACCGCTCGTGAGCTCGGGGGAAGAAGATCAGGATCAGTTCAGGCGAGGCTGTGAAGTCAGCTGCCTTGAGATATCCAGGGGAGTCTTCAAAGTCTGCAGTGCTGATGGGAAACGGGCCATGGGATTTAGCTACGTGGAAATCATTGGTAGCAGTGTTGGTGTGAGCTATTTTGGTGGAGCAAAGAACCAGATAGGAATGGGCTGAGGATGGAGAGAGAGGTGTGCAGATGTCATCAGTGGGCCTGGACAATACTTTTGAGAAGTTCAGTGGTGACAGGGGAGGTGAGAGGTCAAGTGCTAGTTGGAGGGGGAGCCTAGGGGACGTCACAACATTTTTCCCCTTTTTGTTACTGAGAGGGCGCCCATCAGAAAAACTCAATGGAAACAGAGAGCCTGCAAGTACAGGGAGAAAAGGGACCACTGAAAGTAGAGATTCCTGAGAAGGGAGAGGGGAAGGATCCAAAAGTGGGTGAGAGAACTTGCCTAGATCTAATTGCTTTAGATTGAGTTTCTCTCTTATAGAAGAGGGAAAGGAAGAGAGAACTCACAGATGTGGGTGGATCGTGAATTGGCATGTGTGACAATGAAGGGCTTTCCAGATGGTGGTTCCTATTGTCTGAACAGAGCAGGAGGCGTCTTAAGAACACCAAGGGTGTGTGAGCTCTCACGCTCATCCAGAGTTCTCAGGAAAGCCTAGAAGATCTGAAACAACCTAATACTAGATATGAAGTTCAAATCGACAGGCCCAGAAGGAGTCAGTCCCATCCCAGTCCAGGCTTACAGCAGGACATGCACATTTATTGAAGAAAGTGGGGGAGCCTGCCTCAACATGGTTTCCATCTTTTTTCCTGCACCCACTTGGTCCTTAAGGATAGCAGATAAGGAGAGAAAGCCTCAGGATGTATTTCAAATGTTACTGTGATATTTGTAGGGTTGCTGATGGAAATAGAAAGTCTGTGGATGTGGCTTAAGTGTGGGGAGGAGAAATTGATCACTCAGCAATCCATGCTGTTTTGAAAAGCTGATCTGGGAAGACCTTTCCTGTCAAGACATCAGCGGCGGGAGCTGTACATAGATTCCCATGTTTACAGCTGCGGATGCTTTTAGGAATGTGTGCTCCCCATCTGAGGGCAGCGTATCCCCCAGTCCTCATGCTAACTCCGCTCCCCAGGAGGAAACAACATTTCAGGGTGCCTTCTTGTCCTTGCAGACTCCAAGGTAAAATGTCACAAGCTCCTTGGGGACAGGTGGCTAATCTGTCTCTATTGGCTGCAAAGCTGGTGTGTTGGCCTCTATTTACTCTGTGTCTCAGTTGGCCCAGATCATGTTCGAGGAGAGGAGGTGACTTTTTGCCACCCTCAAACCAACCCAGTCACAGCTGAGGGTCTGTTAGAGCCACACACTGGGCCAGATAATATATTATCTGATTTCATCTCAGAACACCCCGCAAAGCAAATGTTTTCAATCTCCATTTACTCATCCCACTCAGTCCTCACAACAGCCTTGTGGGATCTGTATTATTAGCCTGAATTTGGAGATGAAGAAACTGAGGCTCAGAGGGGTTAAGACAGGGAAGGCACTCTGCTGGCAAGTGGCAGCACTGGGTTTGAGCCCTGTGTCTTGTTTGTGCCTAACGGGTTCCAGACCTTTTTTTTTTTTCTTTTCTTTTTTTGAGACAGAGCCTCAAGCTGTCACCCTGGGTAGAGTGCTGTGGCATCACAGCTCACAGCAACCTCCAATTCCTGGGCTCAAGCGAGTCTCCTGCCTCCGCCTCCCAAGTAGCTGGGACTACAGGTGTCCGCCACAACGCCCGGCCATTTTTTGGTTGCAG
>CAUYRH010071155.1:0-32876 GCA_963574655.1 Perodicticus potto | reverse complement strand
GAGAGCATCTCTCTCCCCACTTGAAATCTCTCCCTCTACCAGGAGCTTTGGTGTTTTCTGTATTCTTTTCTGTAAATCAATTCTGTCTTACCACGGAGGGGTGGGGGGGGGAATAATGTAATGAAGAATAATAAAATACATGTATTTAAAAAAAAAATAAATAAAAAGTTAAAATTGAAAAAAAAAATTTATAGCTTCCATATGAAGGCTAAAACCCAATTACAGCACAAGAATACAGGGAAAAGGGAAAGGGAGGGGAGGGGAGGGAAGGGTGATGATAAGTGGAGGGAGGGCAATTAGTGGGATCACACCTACGGTGCATCTTAGCATGGTACTGGTGAAACTTATTATATGTAGGATATCAATGTCTTCATATAGTGATTAAGAAAATGCCATGAGGCTCAGCACCTATGGCTCAACGGGCTAAGGCGCCTGCCACGTACACCTGAGCTGGTGGGTTCAAATCCAGCCCGGGCCCGCCAAACAACAATGACGGCTGCAACCAAAAACTGGCGGGACGTTGTGGCGGGCACCTGTAGTCCCAGCTACTTGGGAGGTGGAGGCAAGAGACTTGCTTAAGCCTAGGAATTAGAGGTTGCTGTGAGCTGTGATGCCACAGTACTCTACCCAGGGTGACAGCTTGAGGCTCTGTCTAAAAAAAAAAAAAAAAAAGAAAATGCCATGAAGGCTATCTCTAACAGTATGATCAAAACATTTCTGATTGTATATGAAGTAAGCACATTGTGCCCCATGATTGCACCAATGTACACAATTATGATTTAATAAAATTATTTTAAAAATAAAATAAAATAAAAAAGAAAGAAAGAAACAGGGAGGAATGTTCTCAGTAAAGTTTACATGTTAACATAAACATGATGTCATCTATTCATGGTATAAAATTCCCATGGCCAGAACACAGAGATAGGGTGCTCCCCAAACATGGGGGCCCTAATACATTATAATTTGTCTTATTAACTTAAAAAAAGGAAGGGGAGATATTCTTTCAATGAATATAATTGGTTATCAACTAGGAAACCAAAAAGTAAACAGTACAGTTTCCCTTTTGAAGATGATACATAAATAATTCTATAACCTAATAAACTTGACCTATTCATTATCACTCAGCAGTCATTATGCTCCATGCACATGGCAGTGCTGTAAGTGGCATGTAACAGAAACAGTCTCACCGATAAGCAGCCTCTATTAAAAATGGAAGAGCTACGTGTTTCTATACCAAGTCAGTATTTAGTACAGCTATCAAGAAAAAATATATAAATATAAAATTACACCACAGGATCCCACATTAAAGAAAATCATTTGTGGCCTTTTCAACATTTCTGTTAGTTGGAAATGGAGATGATATCTGAAATATACACAAAAAGAAGGCCCTAGTTAAAATATGGCTAAAAAAGAATTGGCGTATTTCAAGTAATGAGACACCCGGAGTAACCAAAAAATATTTTGTTAAAGAATAAAATATTTTCTTCTTTTATGTCTATTTTGTCAGAGATAAAATATTATCTTCTAATATTATCTTCTAACACCCAGTAAGTTATTATTTCTTAAAAGCACAGTTTTTGCACAATACTGGCTCTACTCAGCCTTCTTGTCTCCTGATAGAAGCCAGTGTACTTTCTTCTCATGTTTGAAGTCAGCTTGAGACAGAGGAAATATGGACTGTTTCGAAATAAGCATCCCATTTCCATGTCATCACACTATATCAAACACAAATCTTTTTTTTTTTTTTTTGCAGTTTGTGGCCGGGACTGGGATTGAACCTCGGGCATATGGCAGTGCCCTACTCCTTTGAGCCACAGGTGCTGCCCTCAAACCCAAATATTTTTTTAAAAAATTTTACAAGCTATTTATAGTCATGTTTCTATCTTTATTTTTTCTGTATGTTAAAATGTTGTATCCTAAACATTTCATTCTGTGAGCTGTTATTTATTTTCTAATTTTATATTTCAGTCTAATGAATGACCTCAGGATTCACTGTGTAACACATGTGATCTTTAGAGCTGAGGAACAAAGACAAATGAGGCAGAAGAAGCTTACAAGCAAGTGACAGGAACAGACATATACCTGCATCATTTTAATATATTTGTAGCATTTCCTGTGAAGCTTGTTCAACTGGGAATGACTTGTCCAAGTTCCTTGAAGGAACAGAGACATTTGTCCCAGTCTGGTGTTAAGAGAAGGCTCTTGTTATTAGATAAATGTTAAACTGAATCTTAAAGAGTAAAAGAATGGCTGTTTTAATAATGTTGATTTTACCTATCCATGAGCATTATATGTGGTATGTTTTTCCACTTGTTTGTATTCTCTGCTATTTCTTTCTTGAGAGTTTCATAGATCTCTTTGTGGAAACCTTTCTCCTCCTTGGTTAAGTATATTCTTAGGCATTTTATTTTCCTTATAGCTATTGTGAATGACATTGAATCTTTGATTTAACTCTTGGCTTGACTGTTATTAGTATATAGAAGTCCTACTGATTTATGTACACTGAATTTGCATCATGAGACTTTGCTGAATTTAATTATCAACTCCAAAAGACTCTTAATAGAATCTCTGGGGTTTTCTAAGTACAAATCATATCATCAGTGAAGAGCAACAGTTTGATCTCTTCCTTCCCAATTTCTTCCCTTTATTTATTTCTCTTGCCTGATTGTTCTGGCTAGGATTTCCAGCACTATGTTGAACAGAAGTGGTGACACTGGCATTATTTAGCAATAACAAAAGTTAATAAATGGAATTTTATTAAACTAAAAATCTCTACACAGCTAAGGCAACAATCAACAGACAAAATAGATAACCTATAGAATGGGTGAAAGTTTTCACAAGCTATACACCCAATAAGGGGCTAACATCCAGAATTTACAAAGAATTCAAGCAAATCAATAAGAAAACCAAACAACCCCATTAAAAGTGTGTAAAAGACATGAGCAGAAGCTTCCCAAAATAGAAGGCAAATGGCCAATAAACCTGAAGAAATGCTCAACGCCACTAATCATACTAATCATCAGGGAAATGCAAATGATAACTACAAGGAGATATCGCCTTACCCCAGTTAGGATGACTTTTATTAAAAGTTCAAAAACAATATATGTTGGTTTGGATGCAGAGAGAAAGGAAGGCTTATACATTATTGGTGGGGCTGCAAATTAATACATCCACTATGGAAAATGGTATGGAGATTCCCTAAAGAACTAAAAGTAAACCTACCATTCAATCCAGCAATCCCACTGCCTAGTATCTACCCAAAAGAAAAGAAGACTTTTCATCAAAAAGGCACTTGCATTGCATTTGAATGTTTATTGAAGCACAATTTCCAGTTGACTTGGAATAAAGTCCAGTGCCCATCAATTCATGAGTGGACTAATAAAATGTAGTGTATGTGTACTATTGAGTCCTACTCAGCCATAAATACGATGAATTAATACCTTTTGCAAAATCTGGATGAATTAGAGACCATTCTCCTAAGTGAAGTATTTTAAAAATGGAAAAACATGTACTCACTCTTAAGTTGAAACTAACCGATGAGCACACATGTGCACAGAGGGAAGTAAAACTCAGTGTTAATCAAGCAGCAGGGGTGAGTGAGAGGCAACAGCCAACCTAATTTGTACAATGAACACTACTTGGGTGATGGGCACCTGTAGTCATGACTCAAGCATTGCAAAAGCAACCCATGTAACCTAAAACATTTGTACCCCCTTAATATTTTGAAATAAAAATAAATAAATGATATAGAACATGTAATTTTCAACAAAGAAAGGGTAGACATCAACCAGGAAAAATAAAGTTTAAGGAAAAAAATCTGAAAAGTGGGAACAACTGCTAAGCGTGACAAGATCACTTTAAAAATGACATGAGAAATGATAAGAAATGTAAGGCATAAACTATCTTCTCATCACTTTTTGTACATTTTTTTCTAATCCCCTCAACAATCCTTTAAGATAGGAACTACTTACCCCCAAACAAAGTTTAGAGAGGCTAAAAGATCAACCCAGGGTTATTTAGCCAGACTTTGAAACTAAGTCTTAGAACAAAGCTCCACTATAGATTCTGGTGCATTGTCTTTGAAATAACACAGTGAGGAGGGGACTGGTATGAGAGTCAGAGGATGGCAGGAGAAGACACTGAAGAAGCAGGGGATGGAAGGTTGTCATGATATGCTAAGAAGTAAAATTAGTATTTAAAGTCAGTATGGGCTTGGATATGACTAGATTACTAGGATCAGGAGATTACTGATAAACTGCAAGAAAATTGAGGGATCAAAGCACAAAAGACACTACAGTCAAAGCAGGTAAGGTGGGAGCAGGGCCTGAGCACACTAGAAGGATAGGAGGTTGACTAAAAGTGGAATACTGGAATTAAAGCTTGTAAGTAGAGAAGGACCAGCATTGTCCAGTTTCAGGATTTATTTGTGTATGTGAGGAATGGAAGAAAGGTGGAAATTACAAACACTGAAGTGAAGAAACCTAGGAGCAATGAAGTATCTGGGAGACACTGACCATAATTTTGAAAATGCTATGTTCTTACAAAACCTCTTCCCTCGGCATTTGGTAAAGCATATCTCCTCCCAATGAGTCCATGCTGTTTTGATATTCTAGCAAATTGGAAAATTTGTCACAGACCCAATGAAAACTCAAATGTCTCCTTTCCCCTTTTCATAGCATATTATAAAAATTACCAGAGCAAAGGAAAATATTTACCTTCTGGAAAGAAAATAAGATAATGCCTTTCCAAGAGCTGTGTGTTCATTTCAATCCTGTTCCAACCCAAAGAGTCTTAAAAGAAAGATGGCATGATTATGCATGTATTATTCAAAAAGTATTAATATCTTGTAAAAGCATTCTAGATAACCCTCATTTGCACTTCGAAAGACCACACGGCACTAGGTAAGTATATTATGTAGGAAGTGCTCCCCAATAGGGTGTGTTGTTTTATTTCATTTTGTTTCAAACCACATCTAATTTTCAACTAGTACTCTACTGACTGCACCACTTATAAACTGGCACTTTCTTAACTCCAACAAAAAATCACTCTTTGTAAGGTTCTTAAATTTAAAAACTCTTGAAGAAATGAGGGCTTTGTGCAGGTGATCTTGGTGGATTAAATTGCTTTCACATATTTTCTGCCTTTTTTCCTGGGTTTCTCCCTGTGGAACAATTATATTACCAATCCATTGTCTTCAGTTTAAACCAGGTAATGACTTTTACTTACCAGTGAAGTGTGAGTGTCTCTTTTTTTGTTTTTCCTCTTCTCCCCTTTCTTTTTGTTGCTATATTAGCCTCCGAAACCTAAGTACATCGCTAGGTAATTATTAAAAGAATTGGTCAGTACCCACATTGTATCCAGTACTTTGGGAGAAAAAAAAGAAACATCACTGATGCATTCTTCCCTCAAGGAGATTACCATCTAAATAAGTTGTTGTATACCCAAATGCTTCTATAAGAACTCTGAATAAATAAAGATTTTGCATGAAACTATAAAAAATTATATTTAAAAAGAGAAAATAATAGATTTATAATAGTTACATTTAGTTTAATTGAATAGTAGGATTATTTTAATTTGAAAGGGAATTGTACTTCTAAAGAGTAAGGGGACAAGGGGAGGACACTAAAAGATCCAATGTCTTTATCCTAATTTTATTTTTGTCCCCAACATATTTCTTCCATTACAATATTCTTCCTATCTATGAATAGGATTTCATATTCATAAAAGACTCAGGTCAGCTAATTTCAGTCTTAACATTAGGGTTTGTGATTCCACTATATTCCCATCTGCTATAATCAGAAAAAAGTATTCCTAGACGTGTCCAGTAGGGGTAAAATGTCAACCTGGTAAGTGTGGGTGAAAAGAGTGAAAATTACTGCTGCCATATCTTTTTAAAATATTTACTCTAAGTTGTTCTGGCGTTTAGAAAAACAGGAGAAATGTTAGTCTATCTCAGTAATGAAGCAATGTATTCTTTCAGGGTTGGGAATTGTTCTAGTTAGTGGTAGAACATTCAAATATATGATAATGTTTTCTTTCCATGAGCTAAATTACTGATTAAGAATCAATGTACACATTAGAAATAAGACAAAATAATATTAACAATCCATACATATAAGCTGCTTAATTTTGTTACAAACCCTACCTGAAATGAGAATTTTTCTTCTTAAAATCTGTTATAAAAAAACATATAAATTAAATTCATATAAAAAGGATCAAACAAAAAGTAAATCATGAAATAAGTTACTGATCTGAGAGATTGGGGCATAACCCCTCCGTGAACTCCAGGAAATAGTGTACAACATACCTGGGTTATGCCAACAATGATGCTGGGGAGCTGAGGTCATTTACCTACCAATTTTCCAGCTGTCACTGATTGAAGCTTTTTTTCCTGGGGGATATTTACTTTCCCCAAGAACCTCTGGTCTTCCCTGCATTTGGGGCTGGGAAGATTCCAAAGGTGAGAGAAAGCTTCAGGACGGAGTTGTTCTTCTTCCTAGGAGAAGCCAAAGGATGAACTCACTCACAAAAGGTGATTGTCGAGATGTGCCAGGGTTCTGATAGCATCTGTCACAACTACTGAACATATTTCAGGAAAAATTCTTAGAAGACACTATTTATAATTCATACTGAAATCATAAAATATTCACATTAAACGGTGGTGATGTCTATCACAACTCTGGAGGGCACAGGCATGTATGGTTAAAATCTTAAGTTTAAAAGCTCTTCCCACTTCACAAACCCTTTATTATAAAATTTTGAAAATTATCATCATACACAGATTTCAGGTTTATACCATTTTTTTTACTTGCTTACATATTTCCCTAGAGAAGGGGCTAATCAACAAGAGCAAATATTAAAATGATGAAAAAATGGGAAAGACACTTGCAAAAACCACTAAAAATATACCAACCCCTAAGAAATGGAGTTACCTGTTACCTGGTCTCCATTGGTCACAAAACACTGAGAAAAAATTCCTCTACCAAGATTTTTTTTAAAGAGAATCAAAAGCACTGAAAGTTGGCCTTGTTTTGTCTAACTCAATTTTCGTTGTTTCATTGGTTGAATTCAAATAAGAACAATTGAGAAAGGTAATATTAAACTCTCTTGCACCAATTTATAACATACTATTTTGCCCAGTTACCCACACCCTTGTCAGGATTGAAGTTCATCTTTTAATCTTAGGCAATATGTCTTAGTTACTTTACTTACTTAAGTTACATTTCTAATGTGTTGGGTCATCTGCATTTCTTTTTTTTTTTTTTTTTGGTAAATGATTTATAACTGTATAATAAACATATTGAATCTTAGCTCTATCGTGTATGTTAACAATATTCATAATTTATTTGCCTCTTAATTTTATTGACATTTATAGCATGTGGTATTGTCAGAGTGATTTAAAGCCTCCACAAATATTAAGTCCTATTAATGCACAGAAAGGGCACTCTAAATTTATGTGTATGAACTTATAAATCTCTCCATTTCCCAAATCCTCCTTACCTTATATATTTAGAATACCTGTTTTCATCCTAATAGCTGATCATTTCTCACCTGTTTTTTTTCTAATTGTTTTATTTGTTCATGCCCAACTCTAATCCAACTGCAATTTAGAGTATTTGTATGAGGTAGTGGAACAGCTTAATTTTCTTTTCCAAATAAGACATCTTAAAGTTATTAAACTAGATTAAAAGTGTTCCTCGAAGAACCGTCACCACACTGAAGATAATTCCCATTTAGGTCCAAACACACAATACATACTTTTTTTTTTTTAAGAAACAGAGTCTTGCTATGTTGCCTAAGCTGGTCTCCAAATTCTGGGTTCCTGCAATCCTCTCACCTCAGCCTCCCAAGTAACTGGCACTATACATGGACACCACCCTGCCCAACAAGGAGAAACTCTTGACATTTTTTCCTCAGGTGTCCTGTGGCATTTAACATTTTTAATCACACTATTAGTGACTACTCTTATCTTTGGCCTTCCTCATTCAAACTCCAGACTTTTCCTCGACTTACATGACCATTCCTTCTTGGTTTTCTTTACTCTACTATCTTAGAATGTGTCTAATATCTCACTATTAAGATATTTATCCTACAATGTTGGTAGATATGTTTACCAAATAAAGGAACTCCCATTCCGTTTCAAAAGATTTTCTTTGTAATTGCTTTTATCATAAATAATGTTAACTGGCATCAGATAATGCTTTACCTTCAAATGAGCTGTCCATGTGGTTTTTCTACCCTAATCTATTAATGTGGGAAGCCGTATTCATAGGTATTTTAACATTAATTACTTTTGTTTTCCTTGATCATGATGCATTTAAAAATGTATTGGTAGTTTCTTTGCACTAATATTTGAATTAAGATTTTTGCAAGAAGACTAAAGTAGGAGAATATGCCAGTTGAAACATCAAGAGTTATTGTACTACTAGAATGCTTAAAACAGGCTGTATTAATTCTGGGTTTTGTGACTAGTCCAATGGAGGGGAAGAGTGATCCGAGATGTATAAATACTGATATATAACAGACAATGAATTATGAGAGTGAAGAAATAATGCACTATTCGAAATATGGTATTAGAATGATTGCCTATGAATATACAATAGAAAAAAGAAAGGATTTATGCCTTATTCATATACAAAGATTCTGAACAAATCTTGGACTTAAGTATAAAACTTAAACTTTAATACTTGTAGGAGAAACATTTAAAAATACATCAAGGACCTCAGAATAGAGATAATTTTCAAGACATAATACGCATGAACTATTTTAAAAAGATTGATAAGTATTTAGTTTGCTGTAAAATTTTAAACTTCTGCACCAGAAAAAATGCCATAAACAAAATGAAAAGACAAGCCATAGACTGAAAGAAGATTTTTATTACCTTATAATTTCTAAAATTCAGAATTTGCATTAAATAAAGAATATCTAGGCCACGTGGAGTGTCTCATGCCTGTAATCCTAGCACTCTGGGAGGCAGAGGTGGGTAGATTGCCTGAGTTCAGGAGTTCAAGACCAGCCTGAGCAACAGTGAGACCCTGTCTCTACTAAAAACAGAAAAACTAGTCAAGCGTTGTAATACATGCCTGTAGTCCCAGCTACTTGGAAGGCTGAGGCATTAGGATTAATTGAGCCCAAGAGTTTGAAGTTGCTGTGAGCTGTAACACCATGAAACAGTACCCAGGGTTGCAAAGTGAGACTGTCTAAAAAAAAAAAAGATTATCTATAAAACAATATGCAAAAAATAAGCCACCCAACCCAACAGCAAAATGATCTAAGACTATGAACCACCACTGTCCAGAAAATGAAACCAAACAGTAACGTGTGTTGGTAGACTAAATCACTGCAACAATTCTTCTTTCCCCCTTGTAACAGTTATGTGGGCTCATGTCTTTGCCATAGTCTCATTGGGGTGGAGTATGTCCCCACTTTGGGATGTTAGACTCATCGAGGAGCCTTGCTTTCGTCAGCAAGACATAAGCAATTGTGTCACAAATGGGGCCTTGAATGTCCTTGAGTCACGCGGCTCCCACTTTTGTGCTCTTGCCTTGTTGCAGGAAGAACTCCACTGGCTGGCCCATTGGCCTCAGGAAGATAAAAGATGTGAAGAATGCTTGGCCCCACAGAGCTGCAGCCTGAAGCAGAGCCTCGTCAGCTGCTTGCAGACTCATAAAAGTAAATGCCTCTACATTTTGGGGCAGTTGGCTACCCGATATTATTGCAGCAATAGCTAATTGATATACATGTGAAAAGCAAATCAACTTTATTATTAATTAGGGAAATACAGAAGAAGGCACAGTAATGAGCCATTTCTTATCTATCGGTTGGCATTACATAACACTGCTGTACAACACTTTGGAGAGTAATTTGACAATACTGTGTAATGTTGAAGTATTATAACTTCTAAGTATATAGCCAAGAAATTCTTGCACTTGTACACAAGTAAAATTATACAAAAAAATGTTTATTACAGCATCATTTGATATAGCAATTTTTAAAAAATATCTTAATATCCATCAAGTAAATGGATATGTACACTGTAATGTGTTAACAATATGGAAATCGGTAAGAATGGATGAACCATAACTACACAACCCAACATGTTAAATATCTGGAAAATAATGATGAGTAATAAAAGCAAGTCTCAGAAGAATAATGTTCAAAACCACTAAACAATACCATATTTACAGGTACTTACTGGTTTTGCATCTTCATATAACAATAGTAAATTTGGAAGGCAATATGGGGAGTATTGTCAGTAACAATTATACAGGTAGATTTATTGAATCTGTTTTATTTTCTTAAAAAAAGTAAAGAAGCATACATAGCAAAATGTTAAGATCTGACAAAGTGGGTGGTGCATACACGGCTGTCAGTCATGTTATGCTCTCGACTTTTCACTATGCCTTCACACCTCATAACTTTAAAAGGAAGGAGCTATGACCTATGGGGCAAAAAACTGTTTCAGAGATCATCTCTGCCATGTACTGGGCAATGACCCTCCGTGAAACCTAAGGGCTCTCTGGGTCTTTGTTTTCTCATCTGCAAAAAAAAAAAAAAGGTGTTGAACTAAGAGGCCTTTAAGTTTCTTTGTACCATTAAAATTGTAGATTATACTACTTTTAAAAACCTTTAATTAACCACTTATATTCATTGCTTACTTTGGGCAGAATTCAGAATATCCACTTACACATGCAAAAACCATCATTAGACTCCTGTGACCTCAGATAATTGGCTCAGCTCAAAGAATACAAACAAAATTGGGGGCAACACAATGCCTCATTCCAAAGTCATGAAAGCTCTGAAAGTAAGAATCTTCTAAAAGATCTTCATGACTACAAACCTGTTTATATTGTTCAAAAAAAACCTGAAGACACACACGCACACACACACACAGAGCACCATACTACAGAAAAAAGTAAGAGAGCAACATCTTTATCAATGTTTTATAGATATCTATATATATATCCTTAACAGGACCCAACCCACAGCCTAATTTTCTATTCTACCTTAGTACAATTGATGGACAATCATAATAATTCAAAACCAGTGACAAGCGGGGGCTGGCAAAGTACAGAACTAAATTGATGTCATTTTTCTACTATAGACACAAAGAAAAGTTTCACTCTTGATAAAAAGGATATATTAAACCTAACGATTAAAATGAGTTTCTCTAATAGATTCATGAATTCAGCAGCAATAAAGTAGCACTCTTTTTTCCCGCTAGGTATATTTTGTGTTCTTAACTCCTTTGTTTCAAATTCTTTGGAGAAAACGGAGTTCTTTGGCTATAGAATATATTACATCTAAATGTTTCTATATACAGTATATGGCTAGCAAAGCTACTGATATGAATTTTTCTGGTTTTTCAGCACAGTATAAAATGTGCTTTATACTCCAATTTCCTACAAATTCATCCATGAAGCCGGGGAAACTGGACTCCTTTGGAATTAAGTTTTAGTGGTTTCCTAAACCCATCTGCAAATACTTACACATAGGCAGTTGAAGAAACAGCATAGCATTCCTTAGCCATGTAATCATTTCTTTTATGGCTAAAAAATTAAAGGTGCCAGACTTAAAACATTATTCAGTGAGGGCATAATTGGTCCTCATCCTGGTCACAGTGGCTGCAAATCTTGAGTGTATTAGGCAAGAGCATCCCCCTCCCTATGCACGTTGAAGTCCCTTCTGCTCTAAGAGAAGATGTTACCCGTGATGGTTAAGTCAAGACTTTACTTCGGAGAGGAACACCTCTGTGGTGAGGACTGTTGTGTTTTCCCCTCCACGCTGGTGCCCCATTCTGCTCCTTTAAACATTTCCTTAGCGGACAAGGACAATGCAGTGCACAACATCACACAGCTCCTGACAAGAAGGTGAGAAAAGAAAACAGAAGTAAACAGCTGACATGCCCAACTTCCTCCATTTGCGAATGGCAATCTATAATTGTCTGCCCAACACTCCACATGTTCAAACTGAAACAGCTATAGCACGGCTGTTCAAAGTATGGGTTGTACAGTCACTACCCAGGCTTAAATCACACCTTCACAACTTACTACTCCTGTACTTCATTTTGGGGAACTTACTTGGCCTCTTTAAGCATCATTTCCCCCAACTGTTTCCTTAACGATTTCCCAACCCTAAGTCCTCACTGCACGATTGCTATGTATATTATCAATTGTCTTTACAGCTGATGTCATATTTCAAATATGTTCAGATTTCACCTCTATAATTGCCCTCTAAAATTGACCATACCTATTGCTTTCATTGATGATCTATAGAGAACCTCTACCCTCTCTCCAAGATTCTGACTCTTTCCCAGGACAAATTCCTCATACCTCAACCATGGGAAGTGTCAGAAGGAAAAGTTCCCAACACCACCACCCTACCGATTGGCAGCATACTCAGAAGAGTGAGATTTAGGGAGAAGAAACGCCAAAAATGGAATTCGAGTTTTTTCTCTGAAGGTGTAATATAAACACTCTGTAAATCATATACTGCTGTCTTGTACCAGTTACAAGAGGCTTCTCGAGGAGCACAGGGAAGAGATTGAACACATGAATGGGCACCTGAAATTTAGGTTATATAATTAAAGGAAAAATCCGTACCTTATACTTCCTTTTATAGCACCCCTTCCATAGTGCCTACCACAAATGTCAACCTTCATGAATATTTGTCAAAAGGACAAAAATCAGAAGAGGAAGAAGAGCAGGAACAGAAACATGATGGTTGTGGAAGAAACACTGGTGACCTAAGGTAAGGGAACAAGGTGGCAGCAGTTTGCAGATAAGCACACGCCCTACCTCTTAGTAGAAAACAAAGTAAACAGACGTCAACATCCCAAAGACTCCTCACCTTGCTTATGGCACGGGCAGGTGGTGGTTTCAATATTCATCCTTCCCTACATTCATTTCGGTTCCTCTCTCATTCCTGCCTATTTGGATCTCGTAGCTTGTGCAATAATATCCTCACCCGACAAAGCTTTTTGAAACTTCTAGCATGTTCCTCAACAAGGCAAGGGGAGTCACAGCCCTTCGAACTACAGCCACAGACGAGGCATTTCCAATTCACAAGCTCGCTCTTTAAAAAGGAGTAACTTTGCTCCAAATTTGTTACCAAAACATTCCTCCTCTAATGTGTGACTACTCACTGAGCACCCGAATAATAATAAATAAATGAGGTTAATCTCTATGAGACTTCAAGGGCTAATCTTTCCTCTTGTGGCCATCCACTCCCCTAGCCTTTGAACCCACACACCTTCCAGTTATTATTATGTAGTCCTGAAGAAGGTAAGATACAGCTCTGCAAAGAGATTTCTGCTGTGTTTGTTGAATGCACAAGTAAGCAGCTTATTCACTGATTCCTGGCTGAGAGAGGGTGCTCCTATGGCCTCTGGGTTATTTCAACTTCTTGGCTGAGCTTGGAACGTTGTTACCCCTGCTCATGCTCACTCTAACTTGCAGTCTCACTCCTGTCCTTGGTGCTGCAGTGCAGGGAGTCATTTTCATTCTGCCTGATTTATTCAGTAGATAGTTGACACAGTGCCGTGTGTACACAGGTGGAAAATGAATGATGAATCTGAGGAACTACTGGTTTTTGTGATCAGCTAATGAATTTTTAAAAGTAAATTTGATTGGTAAATACAATGTTTGTTCAAGTTATCTTAATTTTTCCTGAAACACAATTTTAACCTAGATAAAACAAGCAGTAGTAATAGAAAGAGGATTTTAATATCAAACATAGTCTTTCTTCCTTATCAGTGGAATATTCAATAGCCTGACATTATCATAAGAAAGGTTGTTAAAGTAAATAATAATAGTTCTGCTATACTGGCCTTTTTTTTTTTTGAGACAGAGTCTCACTCTGCTGTCCTGGGTAGAGTGCTATGGTATCATAGTTCACAGCAACCTCAAACTCCTGGGCTCAAGAGAGCCTCTTGCCTCAGCCACCCGAGTAGCTGGGACTACAGGGACCCACCACAATGACCTGGCTAGTTTTTCTATTTTTTGTAGAGATGGGGTCTCACTTTTGCTCAGGCTGGTTTTGAACTCCTGACTTTAGGCAATCCACCTTCCTCAGCCTTCCAGAGTGCTGGGATTACAGGTCTGAGCCATCTCACCTGGCATATATTAGGCTTTTATAAAAAACATTCTGATTCCCATACGCCCTCACAATAAATGTACTTCTATGTACAACATATGCTTGTGCATTTGAAATAGTCATTATGACATTAGCTGTATAAACATAAATATTAATGAAGTAATACAGAAACAGTTTTCTTGATTACAAGTTATCTTCCCTCCCAAGGATATATTCATTACCTTCTTTATGCCTACACCAATGGCCATTAGTACTGAAACTGCAGGATAGAATTTGAAACTTTGGAAACATTTCTATGTCTTAACCAACAGGCTGTGAATGAAGTTCCTGGCTTCTGATTTAGCATGAGCACATCTGGGATATGTTTTGCCATTCCATTTGGTGCAAGCATATTTGTAATACTTCCCTCATCACCTCTTGTGGTACAAAGGCAGATGTGCTCCCAAATGGGTTCAAACTGCAAAGTTATGCTGTCTATGAAAAAAAATATTTAAAAAAAAAAGTAGATGAAACATAGGTAAAAGAAGTCCTGATTTAAAAAATGAATGGCACAAAGATGCTCAATTAAACACTATTTGCATCAGGATACTCGGGAGAGTTTTGAATACATTTTAAACCCTGAGAACAAAAAACATAATATATAATGGAAGCAACATAATTATCTTTTATGACTCACAACTACACAGAAGTTGAATATGTAAAAATAACTAGAAAACTAAATCAAGCTATAAATGCTGTCATGAAAATGACATTCTCAATATTGTTTATATTTGACCAATTGTATGTTCAAGAATATTCGGTTCTTATAATTTATATTTATTAATTTTCAATTATAGTTGACTATACAGCTATTATCCAGGGTGTCCATAAAGTTCATGTGCAAAATATTTTTTCAACTATTACACTATTACACCATTTTAAATTGCACAGGAACTTTGTGGACACCCTGTATGATAGTTTCATAGGCAACCATAATTGAAAATTAATAAATATAAATTATAAGAACTGAATGTGAGTTCAAATCCTCAATCTTATTAATAAGAACAAGTGTGTTTTCTGTGTTTTCATCTATAAAACGAAGATAATAAAGCATCTCTCATACAGTAGTTAGAAGGATTAGAGTGACACATGAAAAGCACCTGATTATAAGATCCTGGGTCATAAAAAAAGTCAACACTAGTGTACGCAGAAAAATAATATATTAAATGTTTTTAAGTAGCTGCATGAGCTGCAGGAGGATCAGAGCAACAAGCTTAGCAGCAACACAGCAATATAGCCAGAACCAGCACTCTAAACCAGACTACAGAAGAGCTGGCCAGAGCACTTGGAGAGCCATTCCCACTTAGCATGGCTGCCATAGTCTGCACTGCAAGCTCGACATCCCTGCGTGCAGGATCCTGCCATTAGAACCTCTGCCACTGCCACCTCTAGAAACCTGGTGTATCTTCTGTTGACCAAGCCAGAATGGATTTTTCACAGCACAGAAGCTGCATAGAGTCAGCTTCAAAGACTGGCCTGGATATGTCCAACTGGCACAGCTTGGATCACAAATCTACATGTAGCCACAATGAAACTGGAGAAACGAGTTTCTGGCTTCCATAGTGAGAAACCTATTTATTAGGTGAAAATTCCCCCAAACTTCACAAAGATAAACAAAGGAGAAACCAAGAAGAGTGGAAATTATCCATTACTGTCCATGCTTCTGGCATCTCCGCCTCCTTGGGGGTTATTCTCCCTCATATAAACTTTAGAAATTCCATTCATTATTGCATCCAGCTCCAAATCCAGCCTCTCTAGAGCATGCTTATCCTCCTTCACCTCACAATCCCGTGGTGAATGATAGGGATTTAGAAATCACTGCCAGCATACCCTGTATGAAATCGTAGGGAATGAGAAGAGGGTAAAATATACTTCTGACTTTTCTTTTATAATGTACTTTGCACATTTTTGCCCTTGAGCTAGAAATACAGCTAGCTGTTGTCTTCACCTGATGAGGCAACATAAAACTTTATTCCCGAGGGATCTGAGTCTGTGGCAGTTCAGTTTGAATGAAGCTGCTCTAGTCTTCCCTTAACATTCACCACAGTGCACACAAGTGTCGCAAGGCACTCCAGGCATCCTCACCTTGCCCTGCTTCTTCCTCTATGTCTTCACTATGTGGAATCACAACACCTTTACTTCTCTTAGATAGCCTTAAGATGCGTGGTCGCCTGTGAGCACAGCAGCAGCGAAAGCTAGGATCTGTGTTGGTTTTCTCCTAGTTAAGGAACCACGTGTGGAGCAACAGCTGCAGTGGGAGCCATTACCTAATTAAGTGTGTGATAATCTACTTCCATTCTCCAAGCCCATCTGTCTTCTGTAGAAGAAATAGGGGAACTGAATGGGAACATGATGGAATAATTGCTTGAATGGCTGCAAGTTGTTGATGAAAGCGCTCATCTCTATAATCCTTCCAGAAACATAAAATTGCTTTGGTTAACTATTCTGGTGCGGAGAGGCAATCTGAGGAGCTTCCAGTTGGTCAGCCCTGCAATGATGGCTCTCACCCACGGGTCAACAAGCCAATAATGAGATTCTGCTAATCACTGAATATCTAACTCAGCTCTGCGTTCTGTAACTGGGAAAATCACCAAGAAGGGGATGCATGAACTCACTGAGAATGACCCGAGCCAAAACTCCATTAATCCTCTGACTACTATAAGCCCTTACCCTGACTGTTCTCCAGTGATGGAGAACAGTAATGACAAAGCCTTTCAAGGATCTTGGTTTTCCCCACAATGATGTATTTTTCAAAGCCTTGGTGAAGGGCATATGCCTTGGGCCGCCCAGGAGACAGAAGAAACGACTGAGCAGTTATTCATCCTGTGTGAAGTGAAGTAAAGATACGTTCACTTCGAATTCTCATCTCCCTAAGCTTTTGCATAGCTTTTTATATACAACACCAAACACTTTCTGGAGTCTCGTCTTCATTTAGTGTATAAAATTGGGGGGCACATATCTCAGTCATACAACCAAGTTGCTAGAGCTCCCTCTCAGCTGTTTGTATTAGCACATTGAAACCAGAATCTCTGGCGCTCATATACATCAGTAAATTTAGTGTAATCCAACATACTATTTTTTCTGTCCTCATCTAACACAGGATTTATTTCCATACATTTTCCCCACATTTCTGCCCATGTAAGTGGCAAAATATTACAACTTTTGGTGTTTATGGAGCTTCTGTCCGATCCTCTTTTGACTTTGCCTCCTTGGATCCTGTCTGTATTGGAGTCCTCCTATAGACCTAGAAACTAGAAGAGGTAGGGAAGGAGAGGTGAGGGGGACCACGTGGCCCTTTAAGATGTCAGGAGAATTTGTCATAAATTCTCAAAGAACGACAAAGCTACCTTCCTCAGACAAGGGAAGAAGGATGTTTCTTCTGGGAAGGGAGGCCCAGAGGAATCTGAAGTGTGTCCAGATGGCCCATCTCATTCTTCAGCTTCTCATTCTTTCCCAGTAAGGGCCCTGACTTTGAAACTCAGCTCCTGTGGACTCAGTCAGTGTGGTAACTCAGCCACTTGTCTAGACCCTGTGGCACATGAAATACACATTGTTTTCAGAGCAGTGAAGAAAGCTTTCTGGTTCTTTACCTGAGCTTTGACCTGCAAATGTAAAACCCTGGTCTCATTATTCTGTTATCTAAGTTTTACAGGATACTCAGAGGCAAACGACTTAGCCACAAATTTTTTTTTTTTTTTTTTTTGTGGTTTTTGTCTGGGGCTGGGTTTGAACCCGCCACCTCTGGCATATGGGGCCAGCGCCCTACTCCTTTGAGCCACAGGCGCTTGCCCAGACTTACCTACAAATCTTATGCACTTAGTTCTTACCTTAATTCTCTATTGTCACCTTGGTCTTCTATGTTCATTTGACTTTAGGTGACCACAAGTGGTCATATAAGTATCTCTTTGGCCATTGCCAGACCCCTTCACCACTAACAATAGGGTCATCGATGCTTTTACATCTACTCATCCAAAAACCAAATCCAGATTCCCATGAAATTCTGTTCTTTAATGAAGCAGACTTACAGAAAGGCCTGTGACGTGCACAGCCACTAGGATGGCAGAGCACAGAGGATGTGCGTGACGCTCCCCACAGCTGTGATCAGTGGAGAGAAATCTCCCATGTCTACTCATTAAGCTGCAACATCAAATCATCTCCCAGCCTTCTAATAATAACTTCCACTTCATCTCTTCATTCAAATCTTTTCTAAAGTGTTCTCATCGTTAAACTTTAACCCAGAGTTTAGAAGGGATTGGCGATGGTGGTGCCAAGTTGACAGCAACAAATGCAGCACAAGGAAACTCTCCTGTCTCAATGATACACTCGGGGCAGGGAAGTAAGCTTTAGGGGGACATTGATAGTACAAAGCCAAGCCTCATAGGGACCTTGTCCGAACTTACCTTACTCGTGTTGGCTAAAACTATTCTAGTGGGAAATTGATTTAATATGGTCCTGAAGTGGTCATTGTCGCAGAAGTAGACGGAGATCTGCCCTGAACTAAGTTGTCATCCTTCATGACGCCCAGCCTTTCAGACAGTGAGATAAATGGAGAAAATACAGGCATCACAGCCCCCTATCTGCCAAGTCTTTATGCCAGTGGCGGCTTCTATACTTCTCTGTTGAGACATGATATTGCTTTTGGTTTTCTATTTTTGCAGGAATCAGGAACTTGAATGATTTTTTTTTCACTTGGACCTTAATAAATTTCTTACTCCACAGATCAGGGTGCCAGTCTGCTTGTTACCAAAGGTGTAACTCAGAAGCTCCCAGATTCTCTTGATGTATGGCATTCCTGAAGTCATTGTGATTTTTATATAGTGACCTTAGACCAAAAGAAATACCTTACAGTTCTTTGAAGGAGGTAAGGTTAAACAGCTTACATTTCTTTATCCTGTCAAGTTAGTAGCTATTTGAAAAAAATTATTGAAAAAACACCCTTTTATTCTTGAATACAACTATTAACTTACGGGATGTCCCCGTGTATGGGGTGCTATGCAATTTTTCAAACCTTGGATTCAGATTTTAAAATTCCACTTTCATTTCCTATTCCACATTAATTTTTCACATAATACTTCCTTTTTATCATGGCAACTGCCAAAAAAATCTCATTCTGCAAACTACAACGTTATCAAAAAAATATAGCGCAAACTAATAAAACTGGAAATTACCTTGAGCTAGTAGTTCTTGCAGTGTCTAAAAGATGTCAACTATCACTGTGTTCCTCCTAGGTACAAAAAAATAAAATTGTGAACGTCCCTCCATGCCCCTGTGGCTCAGGATGCTCTCACACATGGCTTAAGAATTATGGATATAACTAGTACCTACGATAGCCTAGTCTCAGGGCTGTAAACACAAACAAATCTTATTCTCACTCACTGATACTTTAAAACTTCTTTACTTGGAGAAATGTTTTCCTGTTACTAGAGTGTTTACAGTCATCAAAAACTGTCCTCAGCATGTGATAAATATTAACTGATTTAATCTTTATAAGCCAAGGTAGTAGCTACTCTTATTATTCTCAGTTTACACAAGATGAAATTGAAGCACAGGGAGATTAAATCACTGGCCCAAGATCAACACAACTAGTAAGTACTTAATATGACCTCTAAGCACACATAGACTTAGACTCTGAATTCTGCCTTTAACCACCATGCCATGCTCGCATTAGTGTGAAGGTGCCACTTCCATCCCCACCAAACATGGACAGCAGCAATATTTATCATCATGCAAGCCAACGTGGATTAGATGTGTCACTGGTCTCTTTCATTCTTGGCTTCTGAGTATCAGAACCTAAGTCAGATGATCACATTCCTGAACTCTAACTAAATGGAAGATAGACAAGGGATTTACATTTCTTTTTTTTTATTTATTTTCTCCTTTTATTAAGGCATATATACATAGATTATGAATACATTTATGCCTGTGTGGGATTCCATGTGTTGATTATTTGTACAAATCAGAGTGCTTACATCCAACTAATTAACATAGCTTTCACCTCATTTACTTAATCACTGTGTTAAGACATTTGTGTTCTATACTTGACAGATTTGACTTGTACCCTTGCAACATGCTCCATAGGTGTGGTCCCACCATTTACCCCTCCCACCAAACCACCCATCTCCCTCACCTTCCCTCCTTCATTCTGGGTTATAGTTCTGAATCATCTTTCTTATGAAAGTGTAAGAGATTATAAATTGGTTTCATAATAGTACTGAGTACACTGGATGTTTTTTCCATTCCTGAGGTACTTTATTTTACTAAGAAGAATATTTTCCAGCTCTATCCATGTAAACGTAAAAGAGATAAAGTCTCCATCTTTTGTTAATGCTGCATGGTATTCCATGGTATACATATACCACAATTTATTAATCCATTCATGGGTCGATGGGCACTTGGGCTTCTTCCATGACTTGCCAATTATGAATTGAGCTTCAGTGAACAATCTGGTGCAAGTATCTTTGTTGCAGAGTGATTTTGGTCTTTTGGATGTATACCTAGTAGAGGAATTGCAGGATCTAACGGCAGGTCTCTATTTAGATCCCTGAGTGTTCTCCAAACTTCTTTCCAAAAAGAACGTACCAGACTTTAGACTTTACTAATAAATCTATAGTGATCAAAACAGCATGGTACTGGCACAAAAATAGAGAGGTATGGAACAGAATTGAAAACCAAGAGATGAACTTATCGCCATTTGATCTTTGATAAGCCTCTCAAATATATAAATTGGTGGAAAGGTTCCTTATTTAACAATTAGTGCTGGGGGAAATGGCTGGTGACTTGTAGAAGACTGAAGCTGGACCCACACCTTTCTCCTCTAACAAAAATTAGACATGAAACTATAAAAATTATTGGAGAGAGTGCAGGGGAAACACTTGAAGAAATTGGCCTGGGAGAATACTTTATGAGGAGGACCCCCCAGGCAATTGAAGCAATACCAAAAATACATTACTGGGATCTGATCAAACTAAAAAGCTTCTGCACTGCTAAGAACACAGTAAAGCAAGTAGACAGCCCACAGAATGGGACATGATATTTACAGGTTATGTTTCTGACAAAGGTCTAATAACCAGAATCCACAGAGAACTCAAACTTATTAATAGGAAAAGAACAAGTGATCCCATTTCATTGTGGGCAAGAAACGTGAACAGAAGCTTCTCTGAAGAAGATAGGCGCATGGTCTACAGACACATGAAAAAATGCTCATCCTCTTTAATCATTAGAGAAATGTAAACAAAAACCACTTTGGCATATCATCTAACTCCAGTAAGAGTAGCTCACATCACAAAATCCCAGAACCAGAGATGTTGGCGTGGATGTGGAGAAAAGGGCACACTTCTGCCCTGCTGGTGGGACTGCAAGCCAATACGTCCCTTTTGGAAACAAGTTTGGAGATTTACATTTCTACAGTCAGAGGCAGAGGCTGAATGGAGCTGTAATTCCTCAAATATAAGAAGGGTGTTCAAAATACCTAATGTCCATAACCAATGGCAAATGCCTGCTATGACACACAGCCCTACATCCTGCACATATATGTACTAGTCATAGACACGAGATATGAGCAGTGACAATTACTGCCAATAATTATATTAAATAGTGAATATGCGTTATAGAATTTCTCAATCTTACAGTGGCAAATCTACATCATCCACGTGTATTTATGTCCTTAACTTCATAAAATGAATCTTCTGTCCATAATTTTCAATAGCACCTAGGAATATGTGATGTGTTGTTTCTGTCATTAACATTCACCAAGCCTACACTGTCATAGACTAAAAAAAAAAAAAAAAAAAAAAGATAAAAATACATCAACCCACATGCTTTTGAAAAAGAAAAAAGGTTCTTTCTCCTCCCCATAGTGATTTCCTCTCCTCCGCACTTTTCTAAATGTTGGGCTAAATATAGGTTTAAATGACTTTCCAAGGCATAACTTATTACATTCCAGGCTATTATCAACATATTCATGTTCTCCTCAGATCTGCATTAATGGAAACTGGCCTCAAATGAGTTATTAGACACAGGAGATAATTTTAAGTTTGAACATATCTTTGCAATTGGTGATTCAAGTACCAAAGAAAACTCAGACCCAGATGGAAATAAAGAACTAAAATATTTAGGTATGTTTATGTGTAAACATATGTACCTAACTAGAGAAAGGAAGAAATCAAAAACATTACAATAGGAAAATGCACATTTTATTGTAAGGCTTCAAGAAACTCCGTTCAATCAGGTCAGAAGG
This sequence comes from Perodicticus potto, assembly GCA_963574655.1. Lineage (NCBI taxonomy): Eukaryota > Metazoa > Chordata > Mammalia > Primates > Lorisidae > Perodicticus > Perodicticus potto. Next base: position 10,507 of record CAUYRH010071155.1, on the reverse strand, counting down.
TCAGCCAACATGATATTCCGTCTCACCAGGAGCAATAATAATTCCTTCTATAACATGATCAATTTCCCAGACCCACTTAAATTTACAGATCTTATATTTTATTTTTTAAAATCAAGCTTGAAAGGTTTATTTTCAAATAAATGTTTATTTTAGAAACAAATATCTGTAACAGGTATAAAGGGGAATCAAAACATTTTTTCAGATTAATATGAGGGTACATACAATTAGGTTACCTTGTCTGTGTTCATAAGGTAAATCCAAGTTGCATTTGAGTCCTTCACCCAGGAAGTATGTCATATACCCCTACATCATACCCGTTGGGTCAATAAATTCCCATCTAACAGATCATGTATCATAAAAGCAAGTAGAATATTATCTGTAGGAAAATGTTTTCACATCTGTTCAAATGTCACTAATTTAAAAACAAAGGATTATTAAGACCAAAAAATGACTCCAAAGTCATTGAGAGCACCACATGACTCTCGAAAGCAACACTTGGCCTTCCTGAAAATGTCTTGAGCTCTGCTGATGGCAATCTGCTTCCTATAGGATAGAGGAGGGAGCCTCCTAAATAATTTCAAGAGATTATGTAAAGGGAAAAAAGGTACATACATTTTCTCTTCTTCCAGAAGCATCTCCAGACATAGCTGCTTAACACTGAGTTACAAAGCTTGTGAATAAACAGTAACTTCAGCAGAACCAGTGTGCCCAGTTCTGTTCCCATCTGCATCTCTCCACTCTTCCCTCTCCTGCCTTCCCTTCTCCTCCCCAACTCCATCCCAGTAGTTCCCCTCCCAGATTCTCCCTCCATAGGAACACCCTGCCTCCTAACTCACTTGCTCACTTGCTGGTTTCACCAGCAACACCTTTTCTTTCCTCATCCCTGCCATCAAAGTTTCCCTGTCTTTAGAATTGTTTTCTCTGGGGCTTACTCTCTGCTCCTCTAGAAATGTAAGTAATAAACTGAGGAGGGATAACTTGTTTGTGGTAAATTACTCCTCCAGGATAGCTACATTCTAAGAGGAAATGCCTAAACCTCCCTGTGGCCTTCCCCGGTTACCTGGGTGAACTCTCTTCATCCATTATCTCCATGAGAGCACTTCAACATACAGCTTTCTATCTTGTATTATAAAACTTATGAACATACCAATCTCCACTCTTAGGCTCAGTGCCTTTGCACAGTGGTTATGGCACCAGCCACATACACCAAAGCTAGCAAGTTTGAAACTGGCTCAGGCCTGCTAGACAACAATGACAACTGCAGCAAAAAATAGCTGGGCATTGTGACAGGTGCCTATAGTCCCAGCTACTTGGGAGGCTGAGGCAAGAGAATCACTTAAGCCCAAGAGTTTGAAGTTGCTGTGAGCTGTGACGTCACAGCACTCTAACCAGGGGGACATAGTGAGACTCTGTCTCAAAACAAACAAACAAACAAACAAAACCTCCACTCTTAGATTATAAGATATGAGAGAATAGGCACAACTGATCTTAAATCTCTGAAACACCTGGTGGTGACTCTATTGAATCGTAGCAACCCTACACAGGCAATCCCAGAGTTACAACATCCAACTTACTTACAAACATCTCAGACTTACAAACAGGGTCTGTTACAGTTAAGCCCCCAAGTTACACACATTCAACTGACATATGACTTGCACTCACAAACAGAGGCTATTACAGGTAATAGGTAAATGTACCTGTTCTAACTTACAAATTCAACTTAAGAAGTTTATAGAACCTGTCTCATTCGTAACCCAGGGACTGCCTATAAATAAAGCCTGATGGACAAAGCTAAGCGCAGGGAAGAAGTAGGTTTCTCAGAGCTCTCAAGCCACACTCCGTAGGGTGTGCCCGACCCCAGCCGTGCATAGCACCCACTCTGGAAGCATTGTAGTGGGTTGGGTGGATGTTTTTCTCTCTCGCCCCTTCCTTCCCTCCACATGCAGCATTTACATATACAGACACGAAGCTTCTCTCCTCCACCTAGTAGAGAAGACATTCCATGTGGGGGTGATGAGAGGGAAGGCAGTCAGGGAGAGAGGACATGTAGGAGGCAAGGGGGTCATTAAAGGGCCTACGGGAGAACATTTCGAGAAAAAAAGAGGAGAGAGTGAAGACAGACTATATCTTACACCTTTCCCACTTCTAAGAAACTATTGAAAATGACATAAAGTAAAGTGAAAAAACAAATGTCATAAAAATTACCAAATCATTCCTCTGCATTCTTATGTTGTTTGGCAAGATGATGTTCAAGAGGCTACTGAGTCATGGTTTTCCTGGATGGGAAAAATGGTGTGATAAGAAACTGCTCTCAGAGGGTGGGTCAGTCACTTAACTCAGGAAAATAAAGTTCACAGGATTCCAATCACGGGATACATCACATCATGTTAATATGCTGAAGGGACTACTGAAAGGCTCTGCTATGCTGATTAAATTTGGGAAAGTCCCATTGTTAAGAGATAGGGCTCTTTGGAGGGAAGTAGTCAGATTCTAAAATTAAAGCCGTAAGATTGAATGAGAAGACAAAGGCTGTATATTGGTAGTTAATTGGAGTGAGAAGAAGGGGAAGATTGAAGAGAAAGAAGAGGAGAAGAAGAAAAGTGGAGAAGGAGTTAAAAGAGGAGAAGGAGGAGGAAAGAAATACATTCTAGAGTATCCTGAAGCATTGAAAATATTCCCAGAAGCAAGAATTCTTGGGGGAATATAACAATATTTTGAACTGATTTAACTTTTTCTAGAAAATCCTACAAACTTTTAAAATATAGTTCAATCATGACAGTGAGCTTGAGGTAAGAATATATTTTTAGCAAGCTTTTGTCTCTATGACTGGACATAATTTGCTATTCCTAAGATAGTAGCATTAGAATTATTTTTCAGGATTCCTGTGGAGCTCTACTTATTTTACATCCATGTGAACTGCTGTCATCACTACTGTGATCAAGCCCAGAGAATGAACTTTCCGAATCACAATCTATATTGGGTTTTTTTCCCTTCTTCATCCTCTTCACGGAAACATCCGTTCCTCAAGTCAAACTTCCGCAGAGTTCTTAGTATGCTCAGACATGCACGCCTCAATGTCTTCTGAAATCAGGTGGCTCTGCAAGAAGAGGTGAAGGGTGCTATCTGAAAGCCAACGTTCATTCTGCAGGACTTTTCGGAGGGAATCTTCCAATCCATACCAATGCTGATCCACATGCTGGCGATTGTTCATGTTGGAAACAGGTTTTTAGATCGAAGTTCTGCCGCTTGTACAAATAATGCATTACCTTGGAGTCTCTGCCTCAGCCACCCAAATTCTCTATATCTTCTTTATACACAGGATGTTTTCATTGTAAAACACATGCTATTAGCATGAATACATATCTCGTAGTACATATAAGAATGCCAAAAGTCTTCCTCCTGAATCCTAGGATCTCGAACCCAGACACATACAAATTCCTTACTTTTTGTTTTTCTGGAAGCATCTTCAGCACAGGACATGATCAATAAGCATTGCCTCCCAGCGAGGCAGGCCAGAGCAAGGGAAGGCAGGGCTAGAAAATGTTCAGTATCAGTGGTTGTTACTTGTTGCTTACCTTAAGACAAAAGAAGGAGCTGATAAAAATTAATACATTTCATTTTAACGCCCCCCAAATTTCCAAAATTTAGAAAAGGATGCCAAGCTGCTAATTTCAGAATTAATTATTCATTTAAAAAAAAAAAAACCTTATTTTATTTTTCAGCATGTACATGAAGATTGGTGTAATTTTTTTTCTTTCTTTTTTTTTTTTTTTTTTTTAGAGACACTCCATCACCCTCTGTAGAGTACTGTGGCATTACAGCTCACAGCAATGTCCAACTCCTGGGCTTAGGGGATTCTCCTGCCTCAGGAAGATTGGTGTAATTTTGATAAATTGTCTTTTTTGTTTCTTTTTAGTGGACCAAAGATTGGATGCCTTAGAGAGGTAAACTACTTTGAACTTCAAGTTTCAGACAAGGCAGCATTTTCTAGAGGTAATTACCCGTTTCTTCCTTGTTGAATGGAACAAAATAACTCTGTGAAACTACCAGGAGGGTATTTTTCACATAACTGGATAACTTGTTGCTTTAATTAAATGCCTAATTGGAGAGAAACCGGATTACAGAAAACAATCATTTCATTTTAACTAGGCATTTAAAAGTTACTGTATTTTTTTAAAGTCTTTACAATGCTTGTTTCAAAGAACAAACAGATAAAAACCCCAGAAAACTAAGAATCAATGGAAAAATAATAAAATTTAGAGTGAGAAGGATTTAATTTGTCCTTTTGATGGTTTGATCTAAACCATTATTAAATTTTTGTGAATATTTTGAAAAATATATAATTCTTACCTATGGTAAAGACGAGCAACCTACTTTGAAAATGCTGAAGAGGTAGTTTTCCTACATGGCTGCTAGGTACAAGAAACACCATACTTATCACAGCCCTAACCACTCTGCTCATAGAGGTCAAGCATTCCAGAAAACTTGGAAATAGGAGATGAAAAAGAAAAAATGTTAGGAAACCCTATAGTTGAAAAGCAAGGAATATAGTCTCATGTTCTAATAAACTATCTTGGTAGAGGTAAGTGGGAGCCAACTAACAGGGAAATTATTAATCCAGGCTTTTATTCATTCATCTATTAATCCTTGTGTTCCTCCCTTCATTCAGTCAGCTAGTCTTTGTTGAAAACCCTCTACCCTAGTAGGTCCTGGCAATACAGTACTGAATAAAGTAAAGTCAATCATATATTTTTCATTGAATAATAGGGTTTTGCTTCTGCTAGAACAGAGATTATGAATGAATCATAAATTTTCGTCTTGTCATTAAATGTCAGAATCTTATTTAACCCTCAGGGATCTTCATTGGACTTGGTGTCAATAGGAATGGAATCAATCGATGTTGTAGCAGAGTGTACGGCCATTAACTATAACTGGCCTTCCTCATAAATATTTCAGAAACCATTCTTTAGCTGAAAAGGGGGAAATAAACAGAATTTCAGAAACATTTTTTAAACTGAAAGATACATACAGGGGATTTATTTCCTACTCAGTCTCAAGCAGATCATTCATGCGAATGGTGATGGTGACAGAGAATTATCATCCTTTGTTCTATGTCCCTAAGGAGTTTACACTTTAAACATTGAGTTTCAGAACAAGCAGAAACCAGAAACCAGAGAAACTCTTTTGGAGATCATAAATAAACAGCAACAAGAACGTATTTTATATAAACCTCAAGCTGTCATAACACTCTCACACACTGTCTCCCGGGCACACAGCCTCTCTACCTGATTTTAAATCTCATCTGCCACTTTTAATTTTTATTGAAAGTTTATTGTCATAAATTTTAATGAGCTTAACCTTCAGACCATCACTACTAAGTGAAGCTGAAAATCTAAGGCCAGAAAGTACTCACTGGTGCTTTTTAATCTGAAATACTAACAGTGAAAACAAATGTGGTTTCTCCATAAGCAGCCTCACCTTCCAGTTTTGGCTGGTTTCCAGTTATACAGGGTGGCCATAAAATTCATGTGCAATTTAAAATAGTGCACATGTGAACTTTATGGCCACCCTGTATATATGACAGCCCCAACAAGGTGCCTTGCTGTCCCTTATGTGGGCTCCCCAGTTCCTATCTTTCCTCCTTTTCCTCTGCTCTTCCCATCATGTGGAGGGGCCTATTCCTCGCTCTCCACATATCAATTTCACAACTCATTCTTTTTTCGAAGTCTAACTCAAATACTACTGCCCGTGAACCTGAGGTCTGGGCCTGATCAGGTTAACGGCGATTCCTCTATTATCTGTGAATACCTGCAGCATTTGTTTCTGTACTTTGATGCTTGTGTCCACACTTTGATATTTGGCCAACTACTGGCAACATCTGTTCTTCAAACAGGAGGCACTCTTTCAGTCAATTAATGAAAGGTGATAGCACAGAAAGGCTTGACTCAATATTTGCATCAAAATTTTAGAAGAAAAGTATAACATCCTCATATTTTCAGTAAATGCCTGACTTTTCTTTATCCTTCACCCATTGTAAAATCTGACTTTAGAACCCAACAGGAAATATTGAACCTAAGAAGAAAAGCGTTCTCTGACCTTGTTTCAAGTAGTTTGTCTTTGTTCCAAGTATGATCTAACTTAATCATTAAATTACTCGAACTGGACTTGCCCTAGGAAATTATGAAATAAGCAATGTTGGCCCACAATGCATTCCGCTTTTCATTTTCAACCTAAACTATGAGTCACTCTTCCCAGTGATCACGACATAGAACAAACACCTGCTTTCAAGATGCAAAAAACTAACTAAGCCACTCTCCTGAATATATGACTAGTCTTAAGAACCAGGAGAGATTATTTTCTCTTTGCTAGGTCCCAGACTAATCAGTAGATTTTTTTCTGGAAAACAGTAAGTAAATATTCAGATCTCTGTTAGAGGAACTTTAGGCAGAATGGGTTTTCAATAAAATCTCTCTGCTTGCTACCAAAGACAGCATTAAAGAGCAAAGTAATCTAAGATTATTTGAGTGCTTGCTTGTGCTAACCCATTTAATTGTCTCAACCCTGTAATGCAGATCCTATGTTTAATTCCTATATGCTCTTGCCCAGTTTATTCACATAGTCCCAGTTTATTCACAACACAGAAGCCAAGGTGCCTTTTGAAAACCACAAGTCAGATTTACTCATCAATCTGTTCAAAATCCCTTCATGGTATCCAGTCTCTCTGAGAGTAAAAGTTTTTACAATGGCTACAAGATACTCCGGAATCCCTCTGTGACCACGTGTGCTACAGCATCGCCTTTCCCCCACTTCACTGCAACCACCCTGCTTCCTCATTGTCCTTCAAGCATAGCAGGAATGCCCCTCTGAATCCCAGGGCCTTAGTGCCAGCCGCTTCATCTGCCCCAATGGCATCTGCCCAAAGAGACCATCCTTTCGAACATTGCAACCTCATCCCCACTTCTACAGTATTCCCTTTATTCTGCTCCAGGCTCTCCCTAACAATTGCTATCCTCTTGAACACATTGCTTCTTGATGAACTTTTTTATGTTTTAGCTATTGTTTTGCTTTGGTTCCCGCTCTAGAATGTGAACTTCACAAGCCCTGGGGCTTTCCTCTATTTTGTTCACTGGAATTTCTAATGTTAGTGCAGTGCCTGGCATTTAACAGGCACTCAGGAAATATCTACTGAATGTTTGTATGAAAGAAACTGAGGTACCAAGAGATGAAGTAATTTGTCCAAGAACACGCAGTGAATAAGAGGCTAAAGTGGGATTTACACCCTCTTTCATAATTCATCCTCTAAGTAGCAGCAGAGCAACTGTCAGGCTGAATTCCTCAGAAGCAAGACCCGCCTGCCAGGATTCACATGCAAGAGGTTTATTGGGGGAATGTTCCCGGGAGAAACATTTTAGGGAGTGAAAAGGGAGCAGGCAGGGAATGGAAGAGTCAAGGAAGAGTGAGATCTCAGGCAAAGTCCTGAAGAGTGTGGCTTCTGCTGAATCTTACAGGGAATCTATGCGGTTTAATTACACCCCAACATGGAGTAGTCCAATGGGGACCAAAACCAAGGGAGCTGGGCTTGTGGCCCCTCATTTGGCAGTCACGGCTGGGAGACGACTGGGGTACGCTTCTCAGACTTGCACTTCCAACTATCTGTGCTTAACAGCAAAGCTGCTCAGTACCCTGATAGCAGTTAGGGGCATGAAACTGGGTGTCAGAAGGAAAAGTACATCACAAGACAGGAAGGTGCAGGGGTAGGGGAGGAGCGAGGCACTGATACGTCTGCTACAGTGTCTCTTTAATGTCTTCATACTACTTAAAATCGTACCCTAACTCCATACCGCCGCCTAAGACTCCACATAAGCTAGTCCTTGCTAAAAGCCTTCCAATCACATCTTGCACAATTATTCCCTTGCTCATTGTGAGCTGCTGGCTCATTGGCCACAGGCCTTTGCACCTGCCATCTTCTCTATCTGGAATACTCCTCATCTAACTCTCTACGTGTCAATCCCTTTCTCTCTTTCAGTTCTCTCACATGTCACCCAGTACATCCCCAAAGACACCTTCCTTAAGCACTGAGCCATCACAATGCTTTTCATTTCTGAAAAAGTACTTGTAATAATCCGTAACCATTTCGTTCCATTTATTTATTGTTTTTTTTGTTGTTGTTGTTGTTGTTCGTTTCTATCTTCCCACTAAAACATAAGCCCCCCCAAGAGAAGAACAATATCTTTCCACTTGTGATATCCCTAGTACAGGGATTCCAATTTTTTCTCGAGTGCAAAGAAACACAAGGGGAGAAGTCACTGGCAGCACCAGGTCATAGCCGATCTATCTGCCCAAGTCTGTTTGAGAAGATCTTCGGAAGTTAAATTTATCCAAATAACAAATAAACCTAGAAGGATGAAGAACAATCCAGTGTGATTAGAATTGTCATGTTTCACCAGGTAATTTTGGATAGCGACAAAACGCAGCCTCTCTTCGCCCTCAAAGAAGACTTCACTTTAAACACACCAAGATGCAGGCAAAGATTGAAAGCTGTCATTAAAAAGGCCAATATAATTTTTCTGGATTAGTTAAAATTACCCAAGAACTAAAAGCAGAGCCAGGCTACAAGGAAATCTAGAAAAAGCTATACTCCCCAACATCCATTAACTTCCCAATTTCTCTCTTACTAATTGAAAGTGTACCAAATGGAATAGAGAACCATCACTTTTATCTTTTCTTCTCTCAACAGTGAAGTACAAATAACCTTTCTCCAAAAAATAAAAACAAATAGTAATTTTCTTCTCTCTTTAAAAAGTAGACTGCTTTGACAAAGACAAATTTTATGACAGATGCAAACAAAAAAATAGAACGTGACGTTTATTTTAAGAATTCTTTAAAGTGAAAACAAACTTTCAGTTTGTTGTTTTAACTAGAAAGCTTACAAGATTTATTGATGTGTTGTCTGAGTTCCCAAAGTAGGTAGTCCATAGATATTTCCAATTCTCCAATTTTACATATTTCTTTGGAAGAAACGTGTATCTTCTAACAACATAACTAAGAATTCTTATGTGCACTTAGATGTTTATTTTTCTCTTTTATCCCAGCACAGGCTGCACAGGCACGCAGCAACCAGGCTTCTCACATGACTGCTGCTGTTCCTTATTGTGGCTTCCATGCTGGGGCTCGTCCCTGTGGCCTGTATGGAGTCAGAGTGGCATTTCTGTGATAATTTTGAATTACAATAAAAATATTTTATCTTTTTATGTTTTCTTGGATTAGACATTATCTTTCCAAGCTATATAAACATACAAAAAGCTTAACAATCCAATATTTCTTTATACCAAATTTTTTAAAAAAATAGGTAGGGGGTCTTCTAGGGATATAATTAGAAAAATTTTTGCACAGTATTTCTTTTTGAGTGCTTTTTTTATTTGTTCCTCAAAGTCATACAACAGATGTGCACACTGGTTATGAGCAACTCTCCCTGCCCATCCCGTCCCTTCCCCCATCCCCAACCCAGACTCAGTTCCTAGCTGTTTGTTTCAGTGTTCTGCCATCTCTGTATCTGTTAATGTTTATTTATTTATATCTTGATATGGATATATTATTAATATACATTAATATTTTATGTGATATGTATTATTTATATATGTTAATTACACATTTTTATTTCTATTTGTGTTAATATTTTATTAATTTGCCTATATTATTTATAAGCATACTTGTTAATATGCTCCATGAGTTCTTATTTTATCAATTCTCAATTCTCCATACTTTTCATTAACTTTCTGCCATGCTGATGAAGATTTGTACCCCTCAGCAATCCCCTGCCTCCCCTTCCCTTATCTTCCCAGTTGGCATGGCTTTCTTCTTTCTTCACCAGCTGACTTTCCATACTACTGGATTCCTCATGTAGCAACTATTAAATACCAATTTTTCACCTACCATTTAGTGATATTAAACTATTGGCCTTTCTCTTCTTCTTTTTGGGTCTCTCCATCCCCCTGTGCCTATTAACTTCCGTCATCCTTACTCAATATGACAGTGTCCAGATTGATAACCATGTTCATTGTATTCTATAGCCATAATCAAGGCTTCTGTGTTCCCTCAATATATTGTTTGAGAGGGTAAAAATCAAAAACGGTTTGTTTCATTATGATTATATATGTGTTTTCTAATGCAGAGCAATCATTAAGGGGATATTTCTTTTCTTGTTCTTCTCTGGGTCTCTATCCTTGAGTTTAATTGCCCTATTGTTTGCTCCCATTTTAAGAAAAATATCTTCAATGTAATGTCCTGAGACAATGTCAATGAGATTTTGAAGTCCTTGAATGAATTTTTTTCACAGAAAAGACTATTTAGAGGTTTATTTTGTTTTTTTTTTTTTTTTTTTGCATGCCCTTTAGATGGCTTCTTGCTTCTAGTCAGAAAGTAAAATTCATAGATTGGTTTGAAAGTAGGACTAGTTATCCTTGCTGTTACTGTTCCAAGTTTCTATGGGGCCAGCTGGTCTTTATGT
>CAUYRH010071154.1:0-31995 GCA_963574655.1 Perodicticus potto | reverse complement strand
TCTCCCTCTTAGAAAGACTTTTGCAGCTGAAAAGAGCAGGGCTTGATGGTGGCTGAGATTGAGGAAGACTCTCTGAATTTCTTTCCTTAAGATTATCAGGTGAAAAATAATCATCGTAGGAGGACTCCCAGCAATCAAGAGTCTCTGCAGCAGATCTGGTCATGAGCAGCCGGCTGCTTTCCAACTGACACAGCTGCAGCCCTGGCATGATGGATCTCCTGGTAGATCTTTTTCTTTTTAGTTTTTTTTTTGGAATTGAATGTAAGTTCTCTGATGCTCTTTTCCTCTTTACTGAGGAACTCTTGGTTATTGCTGAATGCACCAAAAGGTGGCCTTTCTTCAAAGATAAAGTAGGAGACAAACTATACTCATCAAACACCCCTTCAGGTACCTCTTCAGACCGCTGTCTGTCAGGGGTGACTATGTCACCAACAGGATGTCTTTGCCCATTTCTTTCTTTCTTCGAAAAATTACTCATCAATTTCTGAGGACTTAATTGGCTGAGGTAACTGGAAGATGCTGGTGAATTAATACAATCTGCTTTCAGTACAGATGAAGAAACACACATATCATTTTTAATTTCATTAATGGATCCTCCCAATTTCCTTTCTTGATTTCCACAAAGAGCATCAAAAGATGAGTGTAAACCACCAGCAAAGGATTCATCTGAAAATTATTAATAAAGAATCAACTTTTAAAAATGGTTTAAATTATTATAAGTACCATTTGCAGTTGACTACTAAAATAATACTTTTTAAGTGTTAACTATTAGTTAAGCATAGTATTGACTGTGTCTTGTTCTTCTTGTTTTTATTTAAGGATACTTTTAAGGCCAGTATTTTTAACTAAGGAACCTATGCTTCAATGAATATATGAAATAAAGGCTGGAATGGAAAAGAAGGTTAACAAACTTCTAGGAATTTCTTGCAAATTTCCTGATGCAGGTGCATTTTTTTTCCAGGAAGAGCACCCATAGTTTGTCACTAAATTCTTTAAGAGGGCAGTATTTCTAAAACTTAAGAGCTACTGCTTTAAGGTCCAGGTCAATTTCTAGTCTTCCATGACACATTCCTCCAAATAATATAGCTCACTTTTACCGTTTTTGCCTTCTAGTTAAGTTCTTGCATAGTATTTATGTTCAAAAGTGAACCATCTATAGCTTATACATTTTTTGAGGGTAACACTAAGCTACTACTTCTCTCCTGAAAATTCTATACTCTTCTGCACCTCTGGACCTTGCCTTTCCTCCACTTTACTCTGTACATACCACTCATCCTTCAATGCCTACCTGAGTTATCAAATTCCTGTGAATCTCCCATTGCCCTTGCTAAGCCTAGTTGGCCATGTCCTTCCCACTCCCATAACACAGCAGTGTGCACCATGTTGCACTGTGGTGTGCATCTGCCCCCTCACTATTCTGTGAGTCTCTAAAGGACAGACACGAACACTCTACTCATTTAGGAGCCTAATGTCTCCAGCCCCAAGCTGGCTCCCCAAGAAGGGCTCAGCCCTTGCTTATAGAGGGTCTCTATTTTACAGCAATCACTCTATGTGGAGTCAACTTAAGTGTTGCAACTTTGTGAATGAAATCATCAAAGCTCTATTTTTTAAAAAAAACAGCGTACAATTCGGAGCCTTTCCCTTGCTGCTGTCCTGGGGAAGGAAGACCATTGGGCAGGGTGGTGCTGGGTCTGTGTCAAGTCAGACAGATTCTGTGTCCTTGAGGCAGAGGTTGGAAATAGCCATCACTTTTAATTTTAGCAGCTAAATGTGTTTACTGCACATTTCAAAAAGCTGACAAATAGTGCGACATACCATTAAGAGTGTAAATTCTAAAGTGAGACTGCTTAAGTTAGAAGCCTGGGTTTGCCACTCATAAATCAGATGACCAGACCACGTACAAGCTGTTAACCTGTGTCCTGGTTTTCTTACTGGTAAAATGAGAATGGTGATGACACCATTCATTAGGCTAAAGAATTAAATGAGATTCAGTAAATAAGACACTTAGAGCAGAGCCTACAACATAGCAAAAGTGAAGTCAATGTTAGCTATTGTTATTACTTGTTTCTAACTTATAAGAAATAAATATGTCAAGTACAAACAAAAAGATGGAGATTATTTAAGATAAATGGGTAATTCCAGCATACACAAAAGAGACCGTAAGAATAAACCATGCATTAAAAGGAAACTTTAGTTTAAACTCCTAATATCTCCATACTGATTTGCGCATTGCCTCTGTTGTGGTGTCCATGATTAAGACGTCCCACAGGACTTCAAGCACTTCTGAGCACAGCTCTTTTAGGGATCACTGCTACTTACTCAAGTCCTATTGTGGCCTGAGTGAGAAAGTTATCAGAAATTTTATACAACTGATATAAAGATCTGACCATGAAAAATCACAATCTCAACCCAAACAAGGGTTCTTACAATAAAACATATATGTATATCATATAACCATTAATTCTTACCAATGCTTTTCTGCTTGTAATGAGGAATCTTTATCTCCTATATTTATCGATGACCTTTCTATACTTCACTGACCCCAAGTCATAACATGCTCTATATGTTTATTATATATTGTGTGAAACAATCTTTCCTTAGTCCTGGCTGTTCCCCATTACAAAATAAAAAATATCATACTGTTCTCAGAACTTAGATATGTTACAGAAAAGAAAATAATAATTTTACCTGAACCCAAAGTAGTATGTGGAATGTTCAAAGATGCTTCACACAGAGAGTTACCTGGATTATCAGGAGGATGTTTGATGATTTGGGAAGCTGAAACAGAATTAAAAATTTCATTAAATACAACTTCAATATTTTTCATAGCAGTGAAGCTATGGTGATTCTATTAAATCATAAAATCATAAAAGTTAAAAGGGATCTTAAAAAGTCAATTTGCTTGAACCTAATTAGAAGCTCAACAAAGTTAATGAACATTTTCAGTCAGTCTTCTTGTTAGTTATGGCCTTTTTTTAAAGGATAATTATAATAGTCACTTCTATAACTAAAGCAGTGGTTCTCAGCCAGGGGTTATCTGGGCTCCAGCACATATTTGGTAATGTCTGGAGACATTTCTGAATGTCACAGTGAGGAAGGGAGGGAAGGGGAGGTATGCGACTGGCATACAGTGGGGAGAGGCAGAGACGCAGCTGAACATCTCGCCATGCACAGGACAGTGCCTACAACACAGAATGCGAATAGAGCTGAGGATGATGAACCTAGAGTTTCATAGGCAACAACTAGAATATCAATGATTTAACAAATAAGGTCAAAAATGTTATCTTCAAAGGCAGTATATACAATAGACACGAAACAAAAGAAATGCCTGAGTCTAAAATCCAAAAATATGTTAAAGAAACTCAAAAGGATACTTTTCTGAGAAAATGTGAGCAGATAATTGAAAAAGAAAATAAACCCTACTTATATTGGTTTATTCTGCAGCAAAAAAGTCAATGCCTATGAGAAAAACCCAAGGAACCAAAAAGGAACTTTAACCTATACCTTTATCTTATTATAATACCTAATTTTAGCGGACATGTATGAGTTCTTGTTATAGGTAAGAAAATTTTAAGAAATTTAATATATCCAAAGGAAAGATACAACCAGGAAAACTTATCACCCCAACTGAAACAAGGGTTTTCACATTTTAAAAATATGTATGTTTATGAGTTATAGTTATTTTATTAGAGATAAAATGTCAGTAGTTAAGTTTAAAACTATGTTGAATGCAGTGAAATGGTAGAATTAACACAGTAAAGTAATGAAAAAAAAAGTTTAAGGCAATCAGTTCATATACATAACTACAGGTGAAACAATTTGGATGCCCATTTAGGACACAGGTAGTTACCTACTTCAGTATCCACTCTCAATTTCCTCTAAGAACAGAACTCTGATTTCATCAGTACGGCAATGCACCCTAGGGAAGACTATACTTGGGCAAGCCAGAGTGTCTGAATGCCCAAGTCCCAGCCAACAGAACTAGGCAGGATCCTGGGTGGGGCGCCTGGGAAACCTGTCAGTGGGAACTGGCTCAGCTGGGAGGCACACACATTTTGGAACTAAAGCCAGGCACCCAGGAAGGCAAAACAGAAAGACAGAAACCCAGATTCCTAAAGACATCATGGAATGCCAGCCAGACCTTCTGGACTTGACACGACAGAAAGGTAATTCTAATTTAAGTCGTCAGTTTGTGTGTTCTTTGCTTAAGCCCAAACTAACCTTAACTGACACAGGTGCCCATTTCATAGCATATACAAATTAAATCCAAGACAGACTAGATATCTAACCTTAAACACAGATCTTACAAATTAGAAAGAAAAATTAGGTGGGACTCAAGATGAATTTTTACTATTAGTTAAGTTTTAAAATATGTTATTAAAATGTGCTCAATTACTTAAGTGATTAAAAATGTTAAAGATGAAAGGTATAAATAAAAGTATAAATTTATTCCTTAGATATATTAATCTAAAGCAAATTCTTTTCCATGCCATCAGGACTTGGCAAACAACAACAACAAAACCCCAACAAAAACCCCAACCAACCAACCAAACCCAAATTCCTTAGAGAGAAACATGATTCTCAACTTTTAAAAATGGAGAAGAAATTCCAAAGACAGAAATGACAAAGGAGCTGCAGCAAGTACATTTTAAACCTGGAGGACACCTGACACCTTCCCGAAGATCTGATTATGCTTGAAAAATCTTAACGATGGAACAAAATATCAACAAAGTCTATCCTGAAAGGAGTGAAAATTTGTTAAAATCATGAAACAGTAAATATCTAGGAAAAAAATCTTTCCACCACGATTTATTATTTGCATAATTTTCATTTTACAAAACATAGTATCACTTACAAGTACAGGGAAGATTTTCCCTTTTCTCCTTCATCTGTTGCAATCTCTTCTCCATTGTGGTGTGGTGACTACTATTATTACTTGGGGGACTATATATTAATGAACCATTAGATTCAAATAAGAGAACAGGTACATCATTATCTGAAAATAAACAAAAATTCAACTTTACAGCTCAAAAAAATGCCTTCAAACTTCAACATAATTCCTTTCAAGGGACACCTGTCCCCTACCCCCATGGCTTTCCTTTTCAATATCATCACCTCCTCTTACTAATGTTCTGTGACCACCACCTCCTCAATCAGTGATGATGATACTGCAGGTGATGGTTAACTTGCTGAGCAATAACTTTTCCCCAGGAGTTGTACATTATTTCACCCAACCATTTCCCAGCCAAACACATTAGGTATTCCCATTTAAAGACAAACTATGATACAGAAATTAAATAACTTTTCCAGAATCTTACAAGTATTAAGAAGTTATAAAGCTAGAATAAAATTTGATTCCTAAAAATGGTTTTTAACCAGTGTTTCAGAAACCACTCCCATTATTCACTGCTCCCACCCTCAATACACACTCACAGATCCATAAATTAACTTGAATGCATGACGTAGGTGAAGAGTGGTCCCTGAACCATGAAATTATGGGTTGGTTTTGTGTGAGTGCTGAGTTGTACATTTTTCTGGCACATAACTTTCCTATGCTCAAAGAGGACTTCAGGATTTTAACATCTACCCCCAATGAAAAAAGACCAAGATTCATTCAATTATCTTCTCCTTTGCAAATCATAAGTCTAAATACTCTTACTATAGTTCTGACAATGTACACATATGTACTAGTTGGATCATTAATAACTTATATCTGTATTTTTAAAAGGCAATTTCTAGATGTATATTTGGTCTAAAAAGAGAAAATACTGGCTCAGTGCCTTTAGTTCACCAGCTAGAGCTCCAGCCACATACAGCAAACGTGGTGGGTTCAAATCCAGCCTGGGCCTGCCAAACAACGACAACTACAACTAAAAAATAGCTGGGCATTGCGGCAGGCGCCTGTAGTCCCAGCTACTTGGGAAGCTGAGGCAAGAGAATTACTTGAGCCCAAGAGTTTGAGGTTACTGTGAGCTATGACACCATAGTACTCTACTGAGGATGACAAAGTGAAACTGTCTCAAAAAAAGAAAAAAGAGAGAGAGAGAAAATATTGTATCTATCATTGCCATTCTGACAAATTCTTTTCAAATAACTATCACTGACACAGGGAAGAAGGCCAAGTGGCAAAAGTATAAAGAATTATAGGAGAATGTGCAATATTGATTTGAGGCTCAAGAAGAGGCCAGATCATATAGGCTCTAGTAGTTGGGGCATGTTAAACAAAGGATTTTATAATTCTCTTTAGGATGACACCAAGGAATGTTAAACCAAGGTGGAGAAGGAGAAAACAGAAGGAGTCAAGCAGTTATTCCAGAAGCAAAGTCACAGTCTTGAGGGGTTTTAGTGTCAAGGACAAAAGTTTATTTCTGACTTCATCAGCAAGGAAGATGAAGGCAGATGGTGTGGGTTTGCGACGGAAGGACCAGCTCACACCCAGAGAGGCAGCAGGAAGGCTGATCATAAAAACAAATGAAGAAGGCCATGCTTTTGAAAAATTACATGGCAGCATTGTACAGGCTAAATGCTCTACTCAATTCTGTTGCATTAGCATCATACATTTAAAGTAAAGCTTGATATTCTATTTGAATAATTTCAAAATGCTGAGTAGAGAGAATATGAGACAGAGAAATGTAGGATTAAATCAAAGGGAAAAAACTAGAAGAATTCTAGTTGCTTCTCCTTTCTGTACAATACTTTACCTAATCAGTACAATTGCTTATTTGTAGTAATGGTGTGTCAGGACTAGAATGTTAGGCTAAATTTAGAGGACAGTGAAAAAGGCAGAACAACAAAACCATACATGATACTTTAAATATTTTCAGATATTCTAAAGTATTTTCTAAATCACTAAAATATGTCATCTAAGATTTGCCTATTCTTATGGGTAACAAAACAAAAAGACCAAGTATTAGGTAAAAATACAAAGTTATATGTAAGGATATTTATTTCAAACAAGGCTTATTAGACACAGCTTGCCTTTCTTCTATAATCATTCTTAGGAGGAAAAAGTTCTCTCAATTTGATGAACAATTGAGATGGTGGCTGAATAGCTCAACTATATGCCTCTATTATGGCTCCTAGTCCAGTTTTCTGACATTTTGTCTTCTCCTTCCTAGCCTAGAACTACTGCAGTCTTCATTAGGCAATTAAATGAGATGCATGAACACAGACACAAAGAGCTGTATTATACTTCTTGGCTTACCTAGAGTTGTTTTCTGCCTTTGTAGTTCTTCAGCCATTTTCTCAAATTTCTTCTGAAATCTTTTATCATTTTCTGGTGTCTTAAAAATAAAATCTTTGGGCTGCATACACTTACGCTATGCAAAAGTATATAAAAATTAATAATATTGTATTGCAATTGCTTAACAGGAAGAAAAGTTCTTTCATGTACATTTTTGATACAATTTATAATGTCAATAATTAAACGAGAGCTTCTTAAAGAAGTGTTTCTTGCCCTATATATGAACTGACAATATTTATTTCTTTTTGTGCAATTATAAAAAATGAACAGAATTGGAAAGATTGAATAAAAGGGTTTGGCTCAGCACCTGTAGCTCAAGCAGCTAAGGTGCCAGCCATATATAGAATACAGCCTGGTTCTGCCAAACAAAAATGATGACTACAACCAAAAAATAGCCAGGTGTCGTGGCAGGTGCCTGTAGTCCCAGCTACTTGGGAGGCTGGAGGTAGCTGGGAGCTGTAATGCCACAGCACTCTACCCAGTGTGACAGCTTGAGGCTTTGTCTCAAAAAATATATATATATATATAATATAGCTATGTTTTCTAAGTCATTTTCATGAGATCAATGAAAAGTACGGGTTTTGTATATTCGTGGTGGTGTTGGGTTAAAGGTGGGAATATAGTTCTGAAGAAGAGAAAGTGGGTAAGGAGGGAACACAATGTATACAGTAAAGGAGACATTGCCCGTCTCGGTCTGAAGATGGCAAGACTAAAGAGTTCACCCAGGACTTTGCTGTAGGTATCAGGTTGGAGTTTCATGTATTTATATGTGTAGTTACAGCTTTAGGGTTTTATTGGCAGAATGTTCTTGTGATCTAAACAGAATAAGGCAAGATTAGATAACAGTTCTTTTGGTTAATTTTAAGATAGTAGTAATTTTTTTTTTTTTTTTTTTACTCTATTACTGCATCATGATTGTAGGGGGCAGATATGTGAGAATAGTCAAAAAATGGAAAGAGACTAGTTTTTCAAAGAACCTTCATGGAAACTAAGAATTTTGGAATGTTTTTAGACAAGAGTAAAGTGAATGATATGAGCAGTCACTATTTATCGTTTTAAATTAGAAAAAATTAAAAAGATTAGTAACATTCAGCAATAGTCAGAGCATCAAGAAATAGGTACTCTTGTATACTGCTGGGAGAACTGTTAAATCAAAATGTGTATGTATTTCAACCTAGAAATTTCCTTTCTAGAGATCCAACTTGAAGAAACAAACTCCAATATGCCGTATGTTGCATGAATAATATACTCAGTAAAAGCTGACAATGATTTAAAAGTGCATGAATACAGCACATCCATTCACAATGTATGAAACAACACAGGACAATGAGCAGCTACATCTACTGACATGAAATGAACAAAACCATACTGTTAAGTGGGGAAGAAAATGCACCCCAAGGACACCCGCGGTAGCAGGGCCTCGTTCATGGAAAGCGTGTGCGTGTGCACCACGCATCCAAGACACCCCATCCAGAAGGACATTCGTCACATTGAAAAGACAGATGTCTGCTCATCTATGTTTACTAAATTCCTCACAATGAAAATATGTATGGATTGTGGATGACTTTTTCACAATAAACACTTTTTGCATGTCACAGAGAGTCAAGAGACTCTGTTGAACACTTTTTCTCCTAGAATCAGAGAAGAAGGTCAGGATGGAGACTGAAGGAAGCTCACGTATCACTGTACTAGCAATCTCTGCCTTGTCTGAGATAAAACGTAACAGAGAATAGCATTTGCTATTTTCAGAAAATGTGCAGAAGTCCACAGCTATTTCTCCTTTAATCTACAGGAAACATACAGTTCTCATCTAAATCAGTTTGAAGAAATCAGGTGACAGATTCTTAAGTGAAAAGAAAGTGGGCTTTAGATGGTTCATAGTAAACCACCCTCAACTAAAGAAATCACAATTAAAACTGTTAAATAAATAGAAAACTGAAAAGGCTGTAGTCTACATGCTAATCAGATCTCAAACGAAAGCAGCACCTTTCACTCTGCAGTCGGCCCTCCATACCTGAGGGCTCTGCCTCTGCAGATCCAACCAACCGTGGATCTGAACACACTCAAACACAACAAAAGAAACCCCAACTAAATAAAAACCCTCCATACATTAAAAAATACAGTATAACAACTGTTCACATAGCGTTTATACTGATTAGGGGTAAGTACTCTAGAGAGGATTTGAAGTCTACACAAGGATGTGCAAACATCAACACACTTTACAGAAGGGACTTTTGCATCCGTGGATTACGGCACCTGCTGGATGGTCCTGGAGCAATTTTCTCTGCGGTTGCTAAGGAACAAGTTTATTGGCAAAGCACAATTTTTGTAATAATGACTTTGCACACTTGCATGTATCTGCTTCAGACTTTTGAGATTTCTCTGGCTAACAGAATAAAGGCATTTTATTACAGACATAACAAAATGAATTCTGAAATGATTACCAAATGCACCTGAATGTGTCTGCTGGTCTCTGGGCAATTTTAAGTTTTCCTCTGGCCAGCCATTCTTGTCCAATTCTTAAATTACATGAAAGCACTCATAGGACAAAATAATCTCTATAATTCACTAAAAAAATGCTATGTGAGAAAAACAATACCCATCAATGGCACACATAACACAACTTTAAGTTGTATTTCTAAAAATTAAAAAATAAGAAAGAATAAATTCATAATCGCCAGTGTCTTATGTTGAAATTGTTTACTCACCTTTTTTTTAGTTAGACTTGGTAAATGTTCATTATTATTAGCCGCAGGGAATAATGATTCATCAACATGTACTCCAGCTGTCCTGCATCTGTGTAAGTAAAGGAGTCTGATGTTTTTATACATACTCACACAGCATTAAATCTGCACACGAAATCAGCAATTTAAAAAATTCATACATAGATCATTTTAATAGACACTTGTTTTAAAATAAGTATACAATAACAAAGCCAACATAAATTTAATTTAATCACCAGAGAAATGCAAATCAAAACCACCCTATGATATAACCTGACCCCAGTGAGAATGGCCCACATCACAAAGTCTCAAAGGTGCAGAAGAGAAAGGAACACTTTCACACTACTGGTGGGACTGCAAACTAATACAACCTTTTTGAAAAGAAGTATGGAGGATCCTCAAAGAATTCCAATTATACCTTTCATTTGATCATACAGTCCCATTACTAGGCATCTACCCCCAAGAAAAAAAATCCTTTTATCATAAGGACATTTGCACCAGACTGTTTATCACAGTGAATTTACAATTACCAGAATGTGGAAACAACCTAAATGTTCACCAACCCAGGGATGGATTAACAAGCTGTGGTGTATGTTTACCATGGAATACTATTCAGCCACTAAAAAAGATGGAGACTTCACATCTTTTGTATTAACCTGGATTGGGGTGGAATGCATTCTTCTTAGTAAAGCATCACAGGAATGGAGATATAAGAAGCTAATGTACTCAATTCATAATATGAGGGCAGTAGATGAGCTATTGCAGGGTGGGGGGAGGAGGCGGCAGCAGGGAAGGGGAAGAGGGAAGGGGATGAGGACAGCCTATGGCACACCTCTTGGTGGTGGGACATAATTATAAGAGGGACTTTACCTAACAAACGCCATCAGTGTAACCTAACTCTTTGTACCCTCAATGAATCCCAAACAATAAAAAAAAAATTCATTTTAGGTCATTTTAATAGACACTTGTTTTAAAATAAGTATACAATACCCAAGTTGAAATAAATTCAATTTTCCAAAACTGTCCCTACATGGTGCTTTTTATGTAACAATTTTTGACTTATAGCGTATTATGAAATTATTGGTGCCTGGTACTCATAAAGGTATAAGCCAATGCTATTACATGTTTAATTTAAAGACTAAAAAGGCCATAAAATGGATAATGGAGAGATGGAAGTGGAACTAAAGAAACTAAGGCCAGAGAGTCTATCTCTCCTCCAAACTTCAATTGCCCTTTTAGTTTATTTCTGTCAAGAAACCTCATGGGCCCAGAGAACACAGTGCGCACCCTGGCTCTGCACAGCCCTGGCGCCTCCTGCCACTCATCTGTGGTAAACCAGCCATTTCTTCCCTCAACCTACTGCTCGCTCTTAGTATCTCTGAGTTCCTTCCACCATTTTCTCCTTCTAAGCTTACAGTGCCTCAAATCTGAACAGTTACAATCTCGTAAAAGCTTTTCCCCTCTATTGTTTCTCCTACTCTAATTCATTATGTATTACTGAAATATATCTTAAAACATATTACTCATGTGTCCCCAATCCAGATCAAAAATCTTCATCACTTTCATGGTCACAGAATAATTGACCGACATGCTGTCTGACTCCAACAAGCCCCCTCACTACCTCTCTATCTTTCCTGAGACTATCACTGCTCAACAATCTAGGTGAAAACAGATATTTGAAAAAGTAATTAAAATACAGTACAAAGGCTGGTGTGGTGGCTCACATATATAATTCCAGTACCTTGGAGGCTGCGGCAGGTGAATTGCTTGAGCTCAGGAATTGGAGACCAGTCTGAGAAAGAGTGAGACCTTATCTAGAAAAATAGCCAGGCATTGTAGTGGGCTCCTGTAGTCCCAGCGACTTGGGAGGATGAGGCAAAAGGATCACTTGAGCCCAAGAGTTTAAGGTTGCTGTGAACTATGATGCCACGGCACTCTACCCAGGGTGACAAAGCGAAATTCTGTCTCAAAAAATTAAAAAAAATAAATAAATAGAGTGTAATAAAAATACTCATGTTGATATGGAAAGCTCTTTAAAATATATTAAGAAGGAAAAGGAAGTTTTCATGTATATAGTATAATACAGTCTATGCAATATGGTAAATGACGCGAGGGTAGCCAACCTCGGTGTATTCAGAAGACCCTTGGACTCTCTGACACACTTGACATCATTCTTTTAAGTATACAGTAGAGTTTTCAGAAGCTAAATGACACGGGCTATCCCAAAACATTCAGTGCAAAAGCAAAAACGAAAATGCAACTGTATTCTACTAAGACATAAAAGAAATTTGTAAGAATGTAAAAAAAAAAAAAATACAGTACAGTAGTTGTAATAAGGTCAGAAAAGAAACAAAAGGGACCATAAAAGATATTAGAGGAATCAAACAAAGATTCAGGTCAGAGATGATCACCAGACTCAGTTCTGACGAGGACAGAGATCTTCACGTGGAATCAGAGCGTGGAGTACATGATGGTGCAGCGAAAAGCACGACGGTCCTGGGAAAACCAGTTTGTAACACTGAGTGAATTAATGGGAGTCAGATGACAAAGGAAGAATGCAGGTCATCCTGAGGGTTGCATCTGCCACGCTAACGAGCCTGGGCCCCACTGGTGGGCTCTGGGTTAGGAGAAGTGTGATGGAGCCGTCAGGGACATGTCGCTGTCCAGGGAGGAGGACACTGAGGGCAAGCAGACTAGTCAGGGGCTACGGGAGCAACTGAGGTGGAGATGGGAAGAGAGAGAAGAGATGGGAAGATTTTAGCAGAGGCAGTGGGGTGAAGATCCTTAATCAAGCAATATTTAGGCAGCAAAAATGCAAAGTTCTTGACCTCTGACAAATTCTGGTAGGCTGAGCACATGCTTTTTTCTTGCCTCACAAAATCCAATTAAGTTACTTTTAAGGAAAACAAAAAGACATAAACCAACAACAAGAGTAGGTAAGAGTTGTCGGGAGGAACTGAAAAATCAAACAAATGAAGAAAAAGGAAACTCAGGCCTGCAGGAAGAACAGAAGAGGAGTCAGGAAGGCTGCACAGGGCTATGCTGCTCAGGGGCCAGAGGCACAGGGCAGGCAGAGGAGCCAGTGGGCACAGGGCAGCGGCCCTCCTTGCCTCTGCCACTCATTGCTACCACAGTGGGGTGCTGGGTCGCTGTTGAGACAGCCAGGGACTTGAGAATCTTTGGACTTTCTCAGGACTTAGGGAAAACAGAAAGTGTCACAAGAGGAAATGTGTCCAATGTACATCGTGACACTCTGCTCACACAACTTCCACAGTTGTAATGATGTAAATACAACTACTGATTTAACTAAGATTTATAAGTGCCTTTTGGTAAGGAGTGGAAAGTATGTGAGCGTGTCTGAGCAACAGCTGATGTGTGTACAGGAGATGGGAGCCCTGAGAGGGGCCAGTGACCTCACTTCCCAGCAAAGAGTCATTAGATAATGTACAAAACTGGAATGTCACGACAGCAGTATGGCCACAATATCTAGAAATATGGAGGTGAGTGAAGAGCTGCAGAAACAGCTGCCTGCGTATCTCAGAAAGGGCTGCTTCTGGAGAGCAGGAATTAGGGGTGAAAGGCCCAGAGAGGACCAAAGTTATTCATGATAAGCCTTGTAATATCTGTTTCTTCTCTACTTTGTGTTGTGTATGTGCACATCCATACAATGGAATCTTATTCTATTATAAAAAGGCCTGAAATTCTGACACAGGCAGCAATGTGAAGGGATCTTGAAAACATTATCCTAGAGGAAAGGAGACAGGCACAGAGGCTGTGTACTGTATGATTCCATTAATATAAAATGTCTATAGTAAGAAACCCACAGAGACAGAGAATAGATGAGTGGTTGCCTGGGGCTGGGGGTGGAGGGTACATGGGGAATGATGACTAAAGGTTTTGTTATGAGGTGATAAAAATGTTTTAAAATTGTGGTGATAGTTGCAAGACTCTGTGAATATGGTCACTGAAGTACCACATATGCAATGAGGGCCTCATAAGATATAATAATGGAGCCTAACACTCCCTAGTGCCTAGTGATGTGTTGATAATCTTGACCCTGTGCAGGCCTGGGCTGTGTGTGTGCTGGTGTTTTAGTTTCTAACAAAAAAGTTTTTTTTTTTTTTTTTTTTGAGACAGAGTCTCATTTTGTTGCCCTCAGTAGAGTGCTGTGGCGTCACAGCTCACAGCAACCTCCAACTCTTGGGCTCAAGCAATTCTCTTGCCTCAGCCTCCCAAGTAGTTGGGACTACAGGTGCCTACCACAATGCCCGGATATTTTGAGAGATGGGGTTCTCACCCTGGCTCAGGCTGGTCTTGAACCTGTGAGCTTAGACAATCCACCCACCTTGGCCCCCCCAAGTGCTAGGATTATAGGCGTGAGCCACTGTGGCTTAACGAAAAAGTTTAAAGAGTAAAAACATAAGAAATTTTAAAAGTAAACAAAAGCTTATTTATTATAACAAAGACATAAAGAAAATATATTTGTACAATTATAGAACGTGTTGTAAGCTAAGCATTATTAGAAAAGGGTCAAGAAATTTAAAAATAATTTTAAAGTTTATAAAGTAGTTAATTTATTATTAAAGAAATTGTTTTGCAAATTTAGCATAGCCTAAGTGTTTGTTATTTATAAAGTCTACAGTAGTGCATGGCACTGTCTTTGTCCTTCATCCTCACTAACTACTTACTCACTGATACACCCAGAGCTCCTGCAATCTCCAGCCATGGTAAGTGTGCTAGACAACTGTACCACTGTTGAGCTTTTATATCTTATTTGTACTATACCTCTTCTATGTTTAGTTATGTTTAAATACAGACATTTGTGTTACAGCTGCCTACAGTATTCAGTACAGTGACATGCTACGTGGGTACAGCCTGCGAGCGACAGGCTACAGTACCACACAGCCTGGAGGGCAATGAATGGTATCGTCTAGGTTTGTGTAAGCACACTCCACGATGTTTTGCACAATGGAAGAACTGCCTAATGACAAGTTTCTTAGACCATATCCCTGTTAAGTGACAAGACTATTTATTTAAAACCTTTGAATTATACACTTACATGGGCAAATATGGTATATATGAGCATTAGATCTTAAAACAATGTCACAAAAAAACCTACAAAGATACTACTACATATCTACTTGGACAGCTAAAATCCCAAACATGGACAAATTCCAAGTGTTGGTGAGGACACGGGGCAAACCAACCACTCACATGCTGGTCGTGGGAATGTAGAGCAACACGACCGCTCTGGAAAAGTCTGGGTGTCAACCCGAAAGAGACAAAAATGTGAAAAGACACAAACAGAAATGTCCATCGCAACTTTATTCATAATAACCAAAAAACTGGAAACTACTCAAATTTCCATCAGCTGGTGAATGGTTAAGCAGTATATGCAACAGAACATTATTCACCTACAAAAAGGAAATGAAACTTGCTACATACAACATGGACAAATCCCACAGAAATCATGCTGAGTGAAAGGAGACAGACAAAAAGACTAAGTCCTGGATGATTCCATTTACATTAAATCCTAGAATAGCTGACACTGACCGCTAGGGACAGAAAGCAGATCAGTGTCTGCCCTCAGACAGGGACCTGACTGCAGTGGGTACCGGGCAACTTTCTGGGGTAATGAAAATGAAGTGGGTGGTGACACAAATACATACATTTGCTAAAACTCAGTGAATTGTATGCCTAAAATTGGTACATTTTACTTTATATAAATACTTTTATAAAGCCAATTTTAAAAAACAAGCCTAAGCCTGCAGAATATTGACTCTGATGAAAGAGATAGGAAACTGGCAGGAAAAGTAGAAGAGAAGGAGAGGGAAATGTTTCTTAGGTGCATCTCTTTTTAAATAATTATGAGCAGTTTTTACCAGGCTCTCTTTGCTCAAACAAAATATCACCTACTAACCATTATTACAAGTAATGAAACAGCAAAAAAAAAAGATGGCTGGGATGTATCTGGATAGACGACATGGATAATTACATTATCTCATACAAGTATTAAAATTATCATCACTATGATCAGCCATCTCAAGAGAAGTCTCAAAACAACCCTGGTGTGCAAACATTTCCATTTTCTCCTATTCTACAACAGAGAAAATAGGCTCACAGATGATTATGCTCCAAAGACTATAAAACTAGTATTCTTTACAGTTACAATTCTGGGAGAGGCTCTACTCAATCCAGTATGTGTGTCCAACACAGCGACACAGAAGCTTGCTGACCGTTTACGGATTACTCTGACGTGTGCTCTAGCTCACTTAGTAAATAAAACATTGAAGCTGCTAAATTAAACCCCACATTTACCTGGTGCTCAATCAAAATCTACTAAATAGGCAAAAGAAGTTTCCAATTAGAAACTTATTTTAATAAGTTTCCATTGTTCAGAAATGTAATTCCCCCATCTAGTGGTCAAGAAGAAAAGTGTTCGATGAGATGGCTAAAATCACAGAATCACTTTCTGACCTTCATTTTCCAATTACTTAATGGAAATCAAAGTAGCACCCTTCTCCTCTGGAGGCCTTGCTCTGATAAACTTTCTCCCCAGAGAGCTGACTGACCCCAGCACTTCCTTCTACAAACCTGCTAGGTCCACTAAGGTCGTCAGACTCCCTTTCTACCCTTAGGATAACCCCTGAATTTCACCTGGACCAATCCTGCAGCTTTTCCTACTCTATTGCCAAACTGTCCAATGTTAATGTTAATGTCCACCTTATTCCCTACACTCAGTCAATAAGATAGTTCAGCAAAACTGCATTAATTTCCTATGCAGATGGCATTGTGCTGGGTACTACCGGGAAATAAAAAATTGAACATCTTTTTGAAAGTCCCAGACTGCACACATGCAATCTCAGCATGTACTTCCCTTTGGCACAAGGAAGAACACAGTAAGGGAGGATGAGCCCTGTGAGCACAGAGATGGCAGATAAATCCAAATTGGGGTGTGAGCCTGGAGCATCTGCTGTGGTCCAGCACTGGAACCCTCACTGTGAAGAGACAGGTTCAGGCACTGCAGGAGGAAACAGTCCCCAGTGTTGGGGTAATCTGCTAGGCCTAGGCAGCTGCACCCCACAGCCCTGCTGTGTTTCAGCCCATCTGGCTCCAGAGCCTGCATCTTCACAATACACTGTACTACTTTCTTGGAAAGCCATCAGAGAGAAGACTGAAACCAGGCCTTCCGAGGAAGAGTTTAGTAACCGTACACAAGGGAAGGGTATTGGAGGAAGCACAACAGCAAATAACAAGTGAGGACACCCGGAGAAGTGATTTGTCCCTTGCTACGAAATCATTCTGAAGCTCACCAGCTCACCCGCTTTTTTGCTTACACACATATATTACAAGCCAACTTCTCCCTTACTTCCTAAAACAGAATCAGCTCAGGTCCAGCCCATCTTTCCCAGGAGTGGCTACATAATTATGTTCAGCCTTGTTCATGGATCTTCAAACTACAAGATGCAGGGGAGATATGAAACCTCTCCAATGAGTCCCCAGACTGGGTAGTTTTTTCTTTTTTTAATTAAATAATAGCTGGGTACATTAACACGATTATGGGGTACAATGTGCTGGTTTTATATACAATTTGAAATACTTTCATCAAACTAGTTAACATAGCCTTCACCTCATTTTCTTAGTTATAGTGTTAAGACATTTATATACTACACTTAGTATACTGATTGAACAAAAGACTGGGTAGTTTTAAGTCAACATTTGCTACATTTCCTCGTTATCAACTATAAAGTATTTCTCTCCAAAACTGAGCTAAGAACTGCAGGTTTCTCCACAATACAGAGGCACGACTGATTAAATCACTGGTTGCCAGTGATTAGCTCAATCTCTGGCTTCTCTCCCCTTCCTAGGGGGTAAGTGGTGTTAAAAGTTGTAGGCCTCTATTCACATCTGGGCTTTCTGGCCACTAGCTTCCACCCTGAAGTTACACAGAATGGCCTCATTAGGACAAAAAGGAAATTCTATGGGACTTAGGAGTTGTATGTCAGGGATCAAACATGCATGTATCTGTATACACACATACACTAAAGCGTGATGAGGAATAGTTATTTACATAGTCTGAAAGAACCTTCCTGCAAGCAAATGAACTGAAAGAGGGAGCATATTCACTTTACAGCAGAAGCCCAGCAGAGGCCATCTTGACCAAGGGATCAAAGTGCATGTCATCAGCCCAGCACCCCAAGGTCACGCACTGCCTAAGGACGCAGTAAGAACCCATCACCTCTTCCAGGATTCCTGTAAAATAGGCAGAACTCCATAGCTCACCAGGAGACGCTGGGTAGGCCTAGAGTAAGGGACATTCACCAATCACTGACTGGTAAGATTCAACAGTACCAAAGTCACAAAGGCCAAAGAATGACCTAGAATGGCTTCAGAGTGAGAAAGACTGCATTACTGAAATTGCTGGTGAGAAGGGAATTGAGTCTGAGGATTCCTTGGTAGGAAGGTATCCATGCTAAGTCCTTAACATTGACAATTGTGTTATGGTTATGAAGGAAAATGCCCTTGTTTGCAGGAAATGCTAAATGCAGGGGTGATGAGCTTCAGACTGCAGCCTACTTACTCTAAGATGGGTGAGGTGACAGTGAGAGTTAAGACTGCGAGTTGTTTCCAACTTAGCTGTTGATTTGTGATTGTCAAAAAAGTTTCACTTTACAATATAAACCTTCTTCATTAACTAAAATCTCTTTTATAAAGAGGACCTAGAGGTGAGATCCAAGTTGACTTTTGTTTCTTTCACGTTTATTACTTCTTTAAGATAAAAAAATTCTGTCCATAGGAAATGGCAGAATTTTGAATACTCTGCTCTTACAACAACATAGGATTCTAGTGACACCTAGTGACCTCATGTGTTAATGCTCATGTTTTCAGTGGAAAATACTTAAAAATGGCCCTGGACAAGCTAACAAAGGAAGAAAAGACACTTGATATATAAAAAGGTCAGTTTGACTCTCACTACTTCTATTGAAGAAAGTTCACATTCACTAAAAATCAGGGAAATGTAAATGATAATTTTTATTTTTCACCTAATGTTTGAAAAGATTAAAAAGATAACTCATAATTATGAGTAAAGGTACTGGAATATAGATGCTCTTTTATACCATTAGAAGAATGGAAACTCGTACATGTGTTCTATAAAGTAATTTGGTCAAATCTATCATAAATTTAAATATGCAAACCCTCTGAACTCAAAAGTCCACTTCAGGAATTTAAACCTATGGAAAAATTTATCATCTGGAAAAAAGTAATGCATAGAGAAGCTCAATGTCATACTGCTACTGATTGAGCAAAAAGAAAAAGAAATAAAAAACTTCATATTTATCAATAAAAGATTGGTATATATGTAATGTGAAGTCTTGATATATGTATACCATGTGGAATGATTATATCTAATTAACACATCCATCACTTCACATACTTAATTTGTTATAGTGAGAACATTTAAATGCTGTTATTTTAGCAATTTTGAAATATGTACTACAATATTATTAACTTACATATACATTTTTAACATGCTTAGAAGAAAGTCTGAAACTATATACTCTAAAGTCTCAATGACTTTAGAGCTTTTCCCCAAGTTATAGGAAGGAAGACAAGACTAGAAGTAGATTAGGTGGGGATTTTTCACTTTAAAATATATACCTGCTTTTCAGGTAAAGAAACTGAGGCTAGAAGATACTAAATTACTTGCCTAAGAAAGAGGTGGAGAAAAGATGGCAAGCACACTTTATCTAGCTTTGTGATATGCATAATGTATCTTTATACTTTACCAATAGTAGACACTTAAGAGAAAAAAAATCAAGAAAAACTTACTTTTCAACCCACAGCACTGAGACAAGCTTCACCTCTCTCTGCTGAGCTTTGTCCCAAGTGCTCTGATAACCATCTTTGAACACAACATGAGTTACTTGTTTGTTAAAAGTTTTTGAGACCTGTAGACAAAAAAAGCAGAAAACAAAATGTGCATTAGTATTTACTCACAGTTTAAGTACAACTGACCAAAAAGGATACTATATTCAATATTTGTTAAAATATAAATGTCCAGGGTGGCGCCTATGGCTCATTAAGTAGGGTGCCGGCCCCATATACCGAGAGTGGCAGGTTCAAACCCAGCCCCAGCAGAACTGCAAAACAAAAAATCAAACAAAAATATAAATGTGCAAAACTCCTATCCCAGCGATTCAATAGTCGCCACAGAGAAAAATACTCTACAGAATGTATAACAATGCTTAAAAACATATCTGTTCCAGTTAGAACAGTGCATCATATGCATAATTTGGAAGCCTCAGAATAAGAGAAGGGGGTCTGATAAAAGCCCTACACCTTGGGTTGAAACCCACAGAGCTACATCTAGAAAAATTATAATGGTTCTCACAGGTCTGCAGTCTTCTTTTAAATCATCTCAAATCCTGAAATTAGATTAATAAATCTTGGATTATGAGTACTGTGAATATCCTTTTTGAGGCAAATCCCAATCTTTGGGATAATATGAGATAAAGATAATATGATTCTAGTTCTCAAAGAATTGACAATTAATTTTAAATATATAATGCTTAAATTAAATAAAAGTGAACAATAAACACAAAAAACAACCATAGGAGAAGATGGAAGTGACAAGAACAAAAATCAGTGGCTAAAACAATAAATAAAAGCAGACCTAGATACTTCAATCTACCAGATGAAGACTTGTTGTAGATTGCAGCTAATGTCCTGCTTAGGAGAATGTGTGCTTTAAAATGCACAAACAACCAAGTAAGAAGGCTGAACGTTAGTGTACTCATCTCAAAAAGATGGAGAAAGTACAGTCAGTTAAAACCAGGAGTTAGATTATACTAAGGTGAGGCTAGAATTAATGAAGTGGAAAATAAACGTCAAAAAGATCCAAAATGCCAAAAATTGGTTCACTGGGAAGACTAATTAATAAAACCCAGAAAAAAACATGGTCAAGAAAAAAGAGAAAAGGCACGAAGAACCATTGTCAGGAATGAAGGATCATCACCACAGATTCTAAAGACATTAAAAAGATTCAACCAGGAGATGCAAATATCTTTCAGGCAATATACTTGAAAATTTAGATGAAATGGATGAATTTCTTTAAAAAAAACCCCAAGTAAAATCACTGATAATAAATAGGAAATATTCATAATCTTACAATTACTAAATAAATTAAAACTAATTTTAAGTACAAATTTTAATAATACCAATTTTATACAAACTCAGGATTAAAAAAGAGAAACATAGCAGCACCTGTGTGTGGCTCATCAAGGAGGGCACTGGCCCCATATACCAAGGGTGGTGGGTTCAGACCCCGCCCCGGCTGAACTGCAATAAAAAAATAGCTGGGCGTTGTGGCAGGCACCTGTGCTCCCAGCTACTCGGGAGGCTGAGGCAAGAGAATCGCCTGAGCCCGGGAGTTGGAGGTTGCTGTGAGCTGTGTGACGCCACGGCACTCTACCAAGAGGGTGATAAAGTGAGACACTTTCTCTAAAAAAAAAAAAAAAAAAAAAAAGAGAGAGAAACACTACTCTCCAACTTGTTTTATGAGCCAGTAGATTATTAGTAATTAAACTTCATAATAGCATTACATGTAAGAAAAATTATAAGCCAATCTCATACTGGAGACATCTGCAAAAAAGCAAACTAAAAATATCAGCAAATTGTACAATGTATGAACAGGATAATATATCACCACCACTAGAGTTTATTCCAGGACTGAAAGATAGGTTAATGCTAAGAGAAAAAAGCTGATAACTATTATTCACTATATTAACAAAATAAAAGAGGAAAATCATATATGATCTCAATATATGCAGAAAACACATTAAACAAATTAAAGTTTATTCATACAAAACTACATTAGGGAAAGTACTATTTTCTTTTAACACTGGGCCTTGCCAGAATAATACATCAAGAAATCATATACACATATAATTCAATTGTGTACATTTTAAAAAATCCCCCTCAAACCATAAAATTTATAAATGAGTTGACAAGTTTTCAGATTGTGAAAAAAGTTAACTGCATTCTATACAACAGAAAAAAATGAAAGATATAAACAATTGTTTTAAACAAGACACACAAAAAAGTTTACCATAAAGGAAAAATAAATTGAACTACAGTAAAATTATCTAGAGACCATTAAGAAGATGAAAGACAAAGCACAGAGTGAAAGAAATACTGCAAATCACACGGCTGGCAAAAGAGTCAATTCTAAAATATAAAGAATATTTACAGGAGGAGAATAAAGACAGTGGACTAGAGACATCTCCTTGGCAGCTATCTTTAGTGATCCTGGAGAGAGGACTCCAGGCATCTCTGGCTGGGGTGTCCTGCCCAGAAACATCACTCCAGGGGCACAGTGAAATAGCCAGGGACTCCAGGAGGCAATGAGAAGGTCAGGAGCAGTGGAAGACTGGCAAAGAAGGTGAGTGCCTGGGGTGGGCAGAGGCCAGTTGACACTCTGGTGGAGGGCTGGAGACAGGGAAAACATGTACTGTACTGTTTTTGGACTTGGGTGTTTGCCACAGCTACCTTGGGAGAGATTAAGTGAGTAAACTTGTACAATACTGGTGGCTGGAACTAAGCCATCGGGTGAGGTGGAGCTCTCACCAGTTTGGCTGCTAGCAGGGTGCTGCCATTGTGGTAGGTCTTCCCAGGAGGACAGCCCACAGAGACCTAGGGTGAGGCCAGCTCTGGCATAGGTAGCAACCCTTGAGGGGAAGTGAGGCAGCTTCTGGTCCCCTAGGCAAGCCACTCTGTGGCCCAGGGTCACTATTTGGAAGGTCAAGGCATGTCTCCTACATACTCTAGCCAGAACTTCAGGCTCCCAACCCTGTGGAGATTAAATACCAACAAAGCAACTAAGACCTTATTGAGGACAAATTGATTAGGAATATAGGACCCCGTCTCCTTGGCAACTAGATAGTGGCTTCTGGCCTCCATATTATATAGCAGTGTGTGCTTTGCGACTCCTGACCCTAGAGTGCGACCTAGTGTCCAGGCAATATATCGTATTATATATCTCTTTCATCTTTTTTTCTATCTTCTTGGAGTACCAACTGGTGTCCAGGCAATACACTGGAATATATATATATATTTTCATTTTTTTTCCTTAGTTTTTACTGTTTGCTTTATTTGTTGTATTTTTATATTTTCATATTCACTTTATTCAATAGCAACAACCCCACTTTTGCTATGGTTTTTTTGCCCCCTTTAATCTTTCCTTTTCTTCTATTTCTCTCCTTTTTTCTTTTATGTAGAGCTTTCTCGACTTTTCTCATCTTTCCCACATAAATTTCTCAAATATCACTTTAAAAAAATTTTTTTACATCTTAATTTAGTTTGAATTTTATTTATAAGTTATTATTTTTTTCCTGATTTATTTTACTCTATTTCATTCCGTATTCTATTTATGGGACATCACAGAGCCTGGGATGAGGTGCCATGGCATTAGCCTGGCTCAAGAAGGCCTTGAGCCCCTGGTCTAGTGTGTCCTACCAGCTTTGGCCTTTGGAAGGACGATATCAGTAGGTCTCATGACATGACGTACTGCTTATTTTTTTCCTATATTTGGCAGAGGTGGGGTCTTACTTTTGCTCAGGCTAGTAAGAAGTTCCTGACCTTCATGGACGCCCCCAGCCTGATATGCCAGAGTCCTGGAACTGGGGATGTGAGTCAAAGCACCCTGCTGAATACTACTATTATTCTCATCTTTCTCTTTGTTTTTCCTTTCTTCTTTTCTTTAATTTTTTCCTTTCACTCTCCCATCTTTCTCTCTTTTTCTTCTCCTTTCTCGCTTTTTACTGTTCTCTTCTTTTTGGCCTTATACCAACAGGGGCACTTCAATACCTAAACACAGAGACAAGGTAATTTAAAGGGAAGGAGGAAGTGAGAGAAAAAAGTAGGGAAAGGAAATGAACAAGAAGAAAACACACATGAGGAAATACCAACAGAAAAATTCTGGCAACATGAAAAATCAGAAAAGGTCAATCTCCCCCTCTCCACCCGCCCCCCCCAAGAGATCATGAGGTATTTACCGCAGATCTTACACCTATAAGGAAATAATGGAAATGACAGGGAATATAAAATATGGATGGCAAAAACAATGAAGAGAATTGAAGGGAAAGTGGAAACTAATCAAAAGGAAATCCAAAAGCAAACCCAAATAATGAAGGAAAGATATGAAGAAATTAGTATTCTTTTTTTTTTTTTTTTTTTTTGTAGAGACAGGGTCTCACTTTATCGCCCTCGGTAGAGTTCCGTGGCGTCACACAGCTCACAGCAACCTCCAACTCCTGGGCTTAGGCGAATCTCTTGCCTCAGCCTCCCGAGTAGCTGGGACTCCAGGCACCTGCCACAACGCCCGGCTATTTTTCTGTTTTGCAGTTTGCCTGCGGCCGGGTTTGAACCCGCCACCTTCGGTATATGGGGCCGGCGCCCTACTCAATGAGCCACAGGCGCCGCCTGATATGAAGAAATTAGAAAGGATACAGCAGAGCTTAAGGAACTGAAGGAGGCAATCAAGGAACTTAAAGATGCAGTAGAAAGTATCAATAACAGATTAGACCATGAAGAAGAATCTCAGAGCTTGAGAATAAGGCTCTCAAGCTCAGTCAGGCATTCAAATAGGCAGAAAAGAAGAGAGAAAAAGTGAAGACTTCACTTACAGAACTATGGAACTTTGTGAAGCATTCAAATATACAAATTATAGCTATCCGTGAAGTGGAAGAAGAATGACCCAAAGGAATGGAAGCCCTACTAAAGGATATCATAAATGAAAATTTCCCAAGCATCACCCAAGGTTTTGACATACTCCAAACACCAGGTTATCTCAACACAAAGAGAGCACCTCCAAGACACACTGTAATACACCTGTCCAAGGTCAAGATGAAAGTGAAAATTCTGTAAGCGGTCAATAGTACGTGCCAATTGACCTGCAAGGACAGGTCCATTAGGGTGACAGTGGACTTCTGAGCTGAAACTTATCAAGCCAGAAGACAATGGTCATCTATCTTTAACCTTCTTAAACAAAAAAATTTTCAGCCCACAATTCTGTATACTGCTAAACTAAGATTCAAATTTGATGGAGAAAGCAAATCTTTTACTGACATGCAAACAAGGACGAAATCTGCACAAGATCAGCTCTACAGTAAATACTTGCACCTGTTCTCTACAAAGGACTACCAGCAAAGTAAACCAGAAACTAAAGGACAAAATCTAGTTTCTACAATGGCACAAAGGACAAAACTAAGCCACAAACTTTCACAAAATAAGATGAACAGATCTCTACCACACTTATAACGTCTCTCAATAAATGTAAATGACTTGAATTCCCTCCTGAAGAGGCAATGCTGCTGATTGGATAAAAAAAGCACACACCAACTATATGCAGCCTCCAGAAAACACACCTAACCTTGAAGGACAAAACAAAACTCAGGGTGAAGGGCTGGAAAACAATATTTCAGACAAATGGAAATAAGAAGAAAGGAAGGGTTGCAATCTTACTTTCAGATACAAGTGGCTTTAAAGCAACTAAAGAAAGACAAAGATGGTCACTTCACACTGGTCAAGGGAACAATACAATAAGAGGACATTTCAATTCTAAATATTTATGCACCCAACTTAAATGCTCCCAGATTTATGAAATAGATCTTCACTGGTTTGAACAAGATTTTCTACACCACCATAATAGCAGAGGACTTTAACACTCCTCTTACAGAGCTGGACAGAACCTTTCATCAGAAACCAAACAAAGAAACAAGGAACTTAAGTGTGAAACTAGGACAATTGGGCTTAACGGACACATACAGAACATACCATCTGAAAGCTAAGGAATATATATTCTTTGACAGCCCTTGGGTCATACTCTAAAATAGATCAGATCCTAGGATGTAAATTAAATCTCTACAAGAATAAAAGAACTGAAATGATATCTTTCAGTTCTTTTCTCAGACCACAAGGCAATAAAGGTGGAACTCAACTCCAACAAAAATTTTCATCCCCACACAAAGGCATGGAAACGAAACAACCTTATGCTCAATGTCGGGTCAAGGAGTAGATGAAAGAGAAAATTATTAAATTCCTCAAATGTAAGAACAATGAAGACACAAGCTACCCAAAACTGTGGGCTACTGCAAAAGCAGTCCTAAGAGGGAAATTTATCGTATGAGATGCCTATATCCAAAAACAGAGAGCCCATAAACACCCTAATGAAGCATCTTAAGAAAAAGGAAAAAAAGAGCAATCCAA
Source organism: Perodicticus potto (assembly GCA_963574655.1). Classification (NCBI taxonomy): domain Eukaryota; kingdom Metazoa; phylum Chordata; class Mammalia; order Primates; family Lorisidae; genus Perodicticus; species Perodicticus potto. The sequence goes on along the minus strand of CAUYRH010071154.1, from coordinate 5,763 downwards.
CCCCAAATCTAACAGAAGGAAGGAAGTGACCAAAATTAAATTAGAAACAAATGACTGAAAACAAAAGAATCATTCAGAAAATTAATGAAATAAAGTTAGTTCTTTGAAAAGATAAACAAAATCGATAAACCTTTGGCCAGATTAACTAGAAGGTAAGATCTCTAATATCATTAATCAGAAATAAAAAAGGAGAAATAATAACAGATACCAAGTGATACAAGAGATAAACACTCTGCCCAGAAATTTGACAAGATGGAGGAAACGGACCAATACCTGGAATAACACACTTAATTAGGAAGAAATAACTCTCTTGAACAGATCAATATCAAGCAATGAAATTGAAGAAACAATAAAAAAGCTTCCAACAAAAAAAGCCCTGGACCAGATGGCTTCACATCAGAATTCTATCAAACTTTCAAAAAGCTTTCATACCTGCAGAAACTATTCCAAAATATTGAGAAGGAAGGAACCTTCCCCAACATGTTCTATGAAGCAAACATCATCCTGATACTAAAGCCAAGCAAGAACCCAAATAAAAACAACTACAAACCACTTTCACTACTGAATATTGATGCCAAAATACTCAATAAAATCTTAGCAAACAGATTATAGCTACACATTAAAAAAAGTATACAACTTGATCAAGTAGGCTTCATCTCAAGGATGCAAATCTATAACTGCAATTCACCATAGCATAGAAGCAAAAACAAGGACCATATGGATCCTCTCAATAGATGCAGAAAAGGCATTTGATAAAATTCAGCATCCTTTTCTAACAAGAACACTAAGAAAATTGGCATAGATGGCACATTTCTTAAACTGATTGATGCCATCTATGACAAACCCATAGCCAATATCATACTGAATGGAGTAAAACTGAAAGCTTTTCCACTTGGAAACTGGACCCAGGCAAGGATGCCCACTATTGCTACTACTATTCAGCATAGTTCTGTAAGTCCTAGCCAATGCAATCAGGCAAGAGAAGGACATAAAGAGCATCCAAATGGGGGCAGAGGAGGTCAAATTCTCACTGTTCACCGATGATAGGATCTTACACTTAGAAAATCCCAGAGACTGGCTCGGCGCCCATAGCACAGTGGTTACAGCGCCAGCCACATACACTGATGGTGGCGGGTTCAAACCTGGCCCAGACTAGCTAAACAACAATGACAACTGCAACAAAAATTAGCCAGGCCCTATGGTGGGTGCCTGTAGTCCCAGCTACTTGGGATGCTGAGGCAAGAGAATCACTTAAGCCCAAGAGTTTGAGGTTGCTATGAGCTGTGACACCACGGTACTCTGCTGAGTGTGACAAAGTGAAACTCTGTCTCAAAAAAAAAAAAAAAAAAAAAAGAAAGAAAGAAAATCCCAGAGACTCAACTGTAAGACTTCTAAAGTGATTAAGAAATACAGTAATATTTCAGGGTATAAAATTAACATCTACTAATCAGTAGCCTTTGTATATGCCAATAACAACTAAGTGGAGAATCAAATAAAGGACACAATTCCCTTCACAGTACCTCCAAAGAAAATGAAATACTTAGGAGTATACCTAACAAAAGAGGTGAAAGATCACTACAAAGAGAATAGTGAAAACCTAAGAAAAGAAATAAAAGCAGCCATTAACAAATGGAAGAACATACCATGCTCTTGGCTAGGAAGAATCAACACTGTTAAAATATCTACACTACCCAAACCAATCCCCATTAAAATACCAACATCACACTTGAAGAAGTAGAAAAAATAGTACTTTTGTTTTGTATGGAACCAGAAAAATACCTGTACAGCCAAGGCAATTTGTAGTAATAAAAGCAAAGCTGGAGGCATCACTCTACCAGACTATAGGTTATATCACAAGTCCACAGTGATCAAAATAGCATGGTATTGGCATAAAAATACAGACACAGACATATGGAACAGACTAGAAACCTAAGAGATGAAACCAGGGGGAGCAAGATGGCAGCCGAGTAATAGGTTCTTTGCAACTGGGCACAATGAGATTGGGGAGAGAAGACTCCAGGCATCTCTGGCGTAGACACAGGGGAAGAGCAGAGATTTCAGTGTTTGGCAGTAGCAGGGCTCCCTTGCAGCCTTGGCCCTCAGGGGCATAGAGAGAGACTGGGTTTGGCATACTGGGTAAGTGGGCTGCCCTTCAGGAGAGATCCCAGAGACAAGTACTTTCCTGGCAAAGCTTCTGCTTAGCCAAGGTTAACAGTTTAAAGTGTCTTTTAAGTGGGCTGAGGAGAGATTTAGGCTATCAAACCTGTGGGATCTGAGCAATTAGCAGAGGCCTCCAGTCTCCGATCTCGTACAGCTGTATCAGCATTGTGACTAACATCTCATACCCCAGAAGATCAACTGTTGCCCAGACAAGGTCCAGTAAGATATATATTCTGCTTTATTTTTATCTTCTTTTTTAAATTTCAACATTTTCCCTCTAGATTTTTCTTTTTTTTCCTTCATTTGTCTAGTTTAAATATAATTTTACATTGTTGCCTTTTTTAATAATAAGAACTTCATTTTTGCTAGTGTTTCTGCCCGTATTATTTGTTTTTCCCCCCTATTTTTTTCTGTAAGGTTTTCTGTTTGTTTTGGTTTGATTTATAGTATTTTTGTCTTTCTGCTCTATTTGGTGGAGGTGGGATACTGTATCTGAACAGGCTGGCAAAAAGGTGCTGACCTCAAAAGAACCACCCAACCCAGCAGCCTAGGAAGTGTGGGGGGGTTTTAAGGTTGGGTCAAAGTACCCTACTGTACACCTTTATTAATTCTGTGTCCCTCTTTCTGTGCCTCTCTTCTTTTTGCCAATATGCCAATATTCCCTTTTACTCACCCCCTCTCCCCCCCCCCTTTTTTTTTCTCTTTTTAAGATCTTTTTTCCCTTCTTGCTCCTCAATTGTCTCATCCTTTTGGTCCTGTACCAAAAGGACTTATTGAAACCTTAGGCCCGAAGCATGGTAAACTGAAGAGCAAGAGCAAGAGGAACTGAAAGGAAAATTCGGGCAAGGAAACATAAAAGAAAACACTCATGAGGAAGAATCAGCAGAAAAATCCAGGCAACATGAAAAACCAATCCAGAGAAAATACCCCAAGGGACCATGAGGTAGCTACTGCAGAGGATTCTACCTATAAAGAAATGTTAGAAATGACAGAAGAGGAATTTAAAATACAGATGATGAAAATGATGAAAGAAATTGCTGAGAAAGTGGAAAATAACAAAAAGGAAATCCAAAAACAGAATCAAATAAGACATGACCAATATGAAGAATATGGAAAGGATATAGCAGAGCTGAATTGAAGCAGTCAATTAGGGGAACTTAAAGATGCAAGAGAAAGTATCAACAACAGATTAGACCATGCAGAAGAAAGAATCTCAGAGGTAAAGGACAAAGCTCCTGAGATAACTCAGGTAAAGAGGAAGAAAAGAAGAGAGAGAAAGCAGAATGTTCACTGACAGAATTATGGGACTTTATGAAGCGTTCAAACATATGAGTTATTGGTATCCCAGAAAGGGAAGAAGAATGCCCCAGGGGAATGGAAGCCATTGTAGAGAATATTATAAATGAAAATTTCCCAAATATCACCAAAGACACTGACACACTCCTTTTAGAGGGATATTGGATCCCAGGTTGGCTCAACTCTAATAGAGGTTCTCTAAGATACATTGTGAAGAACCCGTCCGAAGTCAAAACAAAAGAAAAGATTCTGCAAGCTGCTAAGTGTAAGTGCCAATTGACCTACAGGGTCAAATCCATCAGATTGACTGCAGACTTCTCTAATGACACTTTTCAAGCCAGAAGACAATGGTCATTTACCTTGATCTACTTAAACAGAACAATTTCCAGCCCAGAATACTATATGCCACTAAGCTAAGCTTTAAAATTGACAGAGAAATCAAATCTTTTACTGATATGCAAACATTGAGGAAATTTGCCACAATAAGACAAGCTCTATAGGGAATACGTCAACCTGTTCTACACACGGACCATAACAATGGACCACCAGCAAAGTAAGCACCCAGAAATTAAAGGACAGAACCTAGCTTCCACAATGATGCAAAAGACAAAACTAAGGAATACTGAGGAATGGGCAATGGGCTTTCACAAAATAAGATGAATATATTGCTACCATACTTATCAATTATCTCAATAAATGTTTTTTTTTTTTTTTTTTTTTTTTTAGAGACAGAGCCTCAAGCTGTCACCCTGGGCAGAGTGCCGTGGCATCACAGCTCACAGCAACCTCCAATTCCTGGGCTCAAGCGAGTCTCCTGCCTCCGCCTCCCAAGTACTGGGACTACAGGCGCCTGCCACAACGCCTGGCCATTTTTTGGTTGCAGCCGTCATTGTTGTTTGGCGGGCCCGGGCTGGATTCGAACCCGCCAGCTCAGTTGTACATGGCTGGCGCCTTAGCCCGTTGAGCCACAGGCGCTGAGCCAATCTCAATAAATGTTAATGGTTTGAATTCCCCACTGAAGAGGCAAAGATTGGCTGATTGGATTAAAAAACACAAGCCATCCATTTGCTGTCTGCAGGAAACACACCTAGCCTCAAAAGACAAATTAAAACTCAGAGTTAGGGTTGGAAAACAATTTTGCAGGCAAATGGAATTCAGAAGAAAAGAGGGATACAATCTTATTTTCAGGTACACATGGATTTAAAGCAACTAAAGTTAAAAAAGACAAAGATGGTCACTTCATATTGGTTAAGGGAAAAATAAAAGAAGGCATTTCAATTCCAAATATTTATATACCCAACTTAAATGCTCCAGATTCTTGAAACAGACCTTAATTAGTCTGCGCAAAATGATATCCTATTACTCCACAATAACAGGGGACTTTAACACTCCTCTTACAGAGCTGGACAGATCCTCTAAACAGAAATTAAACAAAGATATAAGGCACTTAAATGAAACCCTAGAACAACTGTGTTTGATAGAGTCGTATAAAGAAAACTCTACCCCAAAGCTAGAGAAAACATTCTTCTCCTAGGCCCATGGAACACTCTCCAAAATTGATCATATCCTACGACACAAAGTAAACCTCAACAGAATCAAAAGAATTGAAATTTTACCTTGTATCTTCTCACAAGGCAATAAAGGTGGAACTCAACTCCAACAAAAACGTTCAACTCCACACAAAGGCATGGAAATTAAACAACCTTATGCTGAATGATAGTTGGGTGCAGGAAGAAATGAAAGAGGAAATCATTAACTTCCTTGAGCATAACAACAATGAAGACATAAGCTACCAAAACCTGTGGGATACAGCAAAAGCAGTCCTGAGAGGAAAATTTATTACAGATGCCTTTTTGAAAACAGAGAGTGCATCAACAAACTCACAAGCTATCTCATGGAATTGGAAAAAGAAGAACAATCTAAGCCTAAACCCAGCAGAAGAAAAGAAATGTCCAAAATTAAATCAGAGATTAAGGATATTGAAAACAAAAAAATCATTCAGATTATTAATGAAACAAGGAGCTGGTTTTTTTAAAAAAATAAATAAAATAGATAAACCTGTGGCCAGACTAACTAGAAATAGAAAAGTAAAATCTCTAGTAACCTCAATCAGAAATGATAAAAGGGAAATAACAACTGATGCCACAGAGATACAAGAGATTATCTCTGAATACTATCAAAAACTCTATGCCCAGAAATTTGACAACGTGAAGGAAATGGATCAATATTTGGAATCACACCCTCTCCCTAAACTTAGGAAGAAATAGAGCTCCTAAACAGCCCCAAAAAATGCCCTGGTCTGGATGG